>QLOU01001720.1:0-10371 GCA_003313715.1 Russula abietina
GGTTGGTCCTATTTTGGTCTCGGGAGTCCGACGGGGACCCTTTTAAAGTTCACCTTTCAGGCGAGGAACGAGGAAGCTCGGTTGTTTTAGGCGCAGCACGCCTACCTAAATCCACCAAAAAAGTATCCACCGACAGAGAGGACGTGGCATTCCCTTTCCCCAGTCAAGGGCCTCTCCATTACATTCCTTCCTGCATTCTGGAGCACCATGCAGCTGAAAATAATGCTGTACAAACAAGTGATTCTATTCATACTTGGGCGCGAAACCAAGCAAACCTTAGCAACATGACGTGAGGCGTCCACATCAGCGCTTGCTCGCTCGCTTTCCCTGACCTTTGGATCCGTTCGCTCGGGATTTATGGCGTCCCGGTTCAAGAAGGCCAGCCCTTCCCATACCCCATATATAAAAATGGCTATCATTCGTTCAAAGCCGACACCTACCCCCTGCCATGTCCACAGGCCCTACTAACTCTACCCCTGCTCCCGACGCCACTCCTAGTGAGGTGGCCCGTAAGCCCCGCACGCTTGTGTTATGTTTTGATGGCACGTCGAATGAATATGGTAACAAAGTCACAAACGTGATCAAGTTATATTCGCTTTTAAGGAAAGACAAGGTCGAGGAACAGTTGTGCTACTACCAGGTAAGTGCCCCGTTTTACTGTTTCCAACACTCTCATGTGTTCGCAGGGGGGAATAGGAACGTATTTCTCGCCGAGTGTCGTTAAGCCTATCTTTCAATGGGCTGCGACGATCCTGGATGAGGCTATCGCTTGGTACCTCTATCAGCACGTGATAGATGGTTACAGATTCCTCATGCAGAATTACAACGTCGGCGACAGAGTTTGTTTATTCGGTTCGTCCAGTCCACATGGTGGTTTGATGGGAGGCAGCTGACTGACTGTTATTTCGTTGCCAGGATTCTCACGTGGCGCATACACTGCCCGAGCGCTTGCGGGGATGTTGTACAAGGTATAATTTGCTACCATATCTATGTACCTCATCTGTCCCTGACGCCAACTCGGTTGACCATGCAGGTCGGCCTGCTCTCGAAAGACAACAACCAGCAAATCCCCTTCGCATACAAACTCTACAAATCAAGTAGTAAAAGTAATAATGCCCTCGCCCGGGGATTCAAAGAGACGTTCTGCCGCCCTGTGCCCATCGAATTTGTTGGCGTATGGTGGGTTCATATGATGGGGCCGATCTGCCCGCGGGGAATGCTTGGTGTTGAAAAGCGACTGATCGACAGGGACACAGTTGGGAGCGTCGGAGTCATAATGAGCCGATCTCTTCCTTTTGTGGATGTCAACACCACGATTAAGGTATTCAGACAGGCCGTATCGCTCGACGAAGTATGTGGTGGCTGGCTCATTTTCAAATGTTAAGTTAATGCCTTCTATTTCCTAAATAGCACCGCGCCAGGTTCCGCCCGAATTTGTATCACCGTGGGGTTCCTGATAAATCATCAAAGTTACCAGTGCCCAAAGACGGAACACGGACTGGACCAGGGGCAGACGAGATATACCATACCAATGTGTCAGAGGTGTGGTTCGCTGGGTGTCACTCTGGTGCGTTTTTTGAACGCTTGACCTCTTTGAGTGTAATAGGTTGATGGTACGCAGATGTTGGCGGAGGTAATGCGCTGAATAATGCACCACATGCTCTCGCCGATATTCCGCTTCGCTGGATGATCGAACAGATCGTGCAGTCGAACCCCCAAATCCTGTTCGACTACGACGCATTTACACGGTGGAATATCCCCATTAGCATTGTACAGAAGCCCCCACCGGAGGCGGGAGGCAATTCCACGGGCAACCACGTTGATGCGGCGTCTCTAGACGCCCAGGATGCCGTACAGCCAATCACCGATCAGCTGTGGAGAATGCCGTTGTGGTGGATCCTCGAGATTTTCCCGACGTGGTATACTTACCAGGACGCACAAGACAGATGGATTCCCACCTTTTTGTGAGTCACCGCTGGCATTAATTTGAGAAGGGGAAGTCAATCTTTGTTAATCATAATTGATTGTTGTTGACAGACCCCATCTTGGATGCGGGCGGCGAGTTCCGCCGAACCCGGCGTTCCACACAAGCGTCAAGCTACGGATGGAGGATTCTAAGCTCAAATATAAACCGAAGGCGCGTTATGAGAAAGGTACGGAAACGTATGTGTCTTGAGTTGCATAAAGGAGAGGAGCATTGGACTGTGTGCGACCGTCGACCGTGACGGTTGGTGTTTCTTCGACTTTGAACGTTCGCCCTACTAGTTTCTTCCATGCGGTTACCGATATTATGTGGCACGATTCTGATTCATGCGAGACTGGAGGAGACAAAACTGGGGTTTTGAATCTAGGGCAAACACCCACTTAGTATAGGTGCACGGCATTCATGTCAAACCCCGGCGTCTCCAAGTCACAGCACGTACTGTCACCGCCACGTCTTGTTAATCTATCGTTGCCCTGACTATAAATCACGCGTTGTGCGTTCAGATGACGCTGGTGGAAGTGGGGTCGAAGGGGACTCTTGCTCGGTATTTTTCTTGATAGAGGGCGGTCAATTTTGGACTTCCGATTCGGATATTTGGATTGGATAAATTGGTGCTTATGGCAGTGACGGGCGTCTGCTTACAGTATCACTTCACTATATCAGTCGGCACTGACAAGGTCGCACGTTGATGCGATTCCTCCATCGCCCTACCATTTTACTCACAATATCCGATATCTCCCCCATTGTCCCATGTCCTCGGCCTCTAATACAGCTTCCACTACGTCAAACTTCCAGGCGATTTTCGAGGCTGCCTTGAAGGACTACACCAAGAAAACCGGGAAAGATTTATGCGATTTGGATCACCCGCTCGCTTCCAAGCTCGATGGTTGTGACAGCCCTGGTTCCATCCTTGACATATTCCAAGAACAAGCCAGAGAATTTGAGGAATTCAGGAAGGGCGATACCAAATTGTTCAAGTGGCTCCAACCTATCGTCATGGTATTGCATATCATCTCTACCAATGAAGTCCTTGGCCACAGCGCTAGCAGTGTAAATCCCGCAACACTTATATTTATCATCATCCTTGCCACTGACATTCTATCCCAAGGTCTTTCCACCCGCGAAGGCAGTCTTCTTCGCTATCCAAAACCTTCTATCCGTGCGTTTCTCCCTCTTTATCTCCGCCCAACTCTCATATTCAGAATTGTCAGACGGCCAAGGACGTGAACAAAAGTTACGATTCCCTCGTCGATATTTTCGAGTGCATCGAGAACTTCCTTAAACGGCTCAACATTTATGCCAAAATTCCGCCCACTCAGGCTCCCGCAGTGACCTCGATAGTCACCAAGATAATGGCCGAACTAATCACTGTCCTTGCTCTTGCGACAGAACAAATGAAACAAGGGCGACTCAGTATGTTTGTCCTTGTTAAACAATAGTCACCACTTACCTTCTGGCAGAGAAATATGCCAAAAAACTTTTGGGAGAGAAGGAGATTGAATCAGTGCTCGATAGGCTCGATCGACTCACCTTCGAGGAGTCCAAGATGACCGTCGCGCAGACTTACGACGTTGTCTGCCGCCTTGTCAATAAGATGCAGGTAGTAATGGAAGGTACGTGTCTTATGTACGTATGAGTACGTCCATACGAAAGACCAATTAATCTGGTAGATGGCAAGGCATCAATGGACGATTTCCGACAGAGCCTCGGTATGTTTATCTGACTGGCGTGATCAAATATCACTTCATAACTTGGTCCTCTAGTCCTCATGCAGAAGATAGCAGTTAAAGTGAACAAGGTGGAACGTTCGTAATCCCCCGATATTACCAATCCAGGCGCAGAGGTTGAAACTGCTTCGTAGGTGACGAATCGCAAGAGAACTTTTGCCGTTGGCTGTCTGCCACAGATCCGTGGGTAAATCAGAATATTGCTCGGAAAACGCATCATCGCGGTACGGCTACGTGGTTCACCGAAGGCAACATATTCAAAAAATGGAAATCGGAGAGTTCGCTTTTGTGGATCCACGGCCTACGTTCGCATATCTCTTACCTATCTTTTCCCGGTGCTGATTTTCTCCTATATGGTTAGCTGGATCTGGAAAAAGTGTACTTTGGTGAGTCATCACAAGGTTCATTCTTCTATGTGCGCTGACATTAACCAGTTCATCAATCATCCAAGACGTTCTGGACGTGTGTCAGACTGGATTGGCCACCCTTGCCTTTTTTTACTTCGATTTCAGAGATATTGGCAAGCAGGATGCGCGTAGCCTTCTGTCTTCTCTTCTCATCCAGCTCTGTCGCGAATCCGATAAATATTCGGAAATTCTTTCTTCTCGCTATTCGGAACACGGCAATGGCACCCGACAGCCTAGCGAGGAGGTGCTTAGGGAATGTCTCAAGGATATGCTCAAAGTTCCAAAGCAAGGCGAACTATACATCGTTGTGGACGCGCTCGATGAATGCCCGATTTTCCCTGGATACCCTACGCCACGGGAACAAGTCCTTTCGATCTTGCGAGAACTTGTCGTCTTACGCCTTCCACATATACATTTCTGCTTCACGAGCCGTCCTGAAATAGACATTCGAAATGCCATGGAAGATTTGGCAGTTCACAACGTGTCACTACATGAGCAAGCCGGACAAAATCAGGATATTTTCAACTATATCAAGTTCATTTTCTCCTCGGATTCGCGGATACAGCGGTGGAAAGAAGAAGACAAGAAACTGGCCAAGGACACCCTCTTGAACGGAGCTCGGGGGATGTAAGCCATGACTACCATGTTTACCTCCATATCGATAGCTTACAACTTTGCGAAGGTTCCGTTGGGTGTTCTGCCAGATCGAAACTTTACGTGCATGTCTTCCTCCTAGTGTCCGACGCGCTTTGGGTGATTTGCCGGAGACGTTAGACGGAACATACGAACAGACCTTGCGGATGATCAATAAGCAGAATCGGGACTATGCCTTCCGTCTATTTCAGTGCCTCGTCGTATCCAAGCGCCCACTTCTTGTCAAGGAGCTTGCTGAGCTTTTTGCCATCGAGCCCAATAAGGACGCGACATCCGTTTACAATGTTCAATCCCGCCCCGAGAATCCAGAAGAATTCATACTATCAGCCTGCTCCACTTTGGTCGCTATTGTCAACAGTCATGGTCAAAAGATTGTACAGTTCTCTCACTTCTCTGTGAGAGAGTATTTGACCTCGGATCGCATCTCGAATTCGGACCACGTTTCCCACTTTCATATTCTCCCACGGCCAGCGCATACTCTATTTTCAAGAGCGTGCCTGTGTGTACTCCTTCATCTGGACGATGACATGGACCGGGACAAGATTCAAGAATTCCCACTAGCTTCATATGCAGCCGAGTACTGGGTTGACCATGCCCAGGTCGACGGCGTATCATCAGATCTCAAACATGAGATGGAATGTATTTTTGACAAGAGCAAGCACCACTTCGCGGCCTGGCTCCGCCTGTACAATATCGACGACCCAGCCTCCTCTTTCCATTCGCAGACTTATCCAGTCCCTCTCTATTACGCTGCGCTTTGTGGTTTTCGCGAAATTGCAGAGCATCTCATTGATACGTGTCGACAAGATATCAATTCTCGGGGTGGATTGCATCAGACTCCATTGCATGCAGCTTTGGACAACGGACATCGGAGCGTTGCGATGCTTCTATTGAAGCGCGGCGCTAACATAGAGTCCCGGGACTCGCGGAGTTGGACCCCACTACACAAAGCATCCTATCACGGATACGTTAACGTCATGTCGTGTTTAATCGATCTCGATGCGGATCTTAACGCTAAGGAATACAGCCGAAAGACCGCACTGTATTTGGCGTCAAAATACGGGAGACTGGATGCCGCGAGGCTATTACTGGAGCGCCGCGTAGATGCGAATCAACCGGATATGCACGGCAGGACTCCACTTCACGTCGCATACCAGGAGGGTCACGACCAAATTGTCGATTTACTACTCGACCACGGTGCAGATGTCATTCTCCCAGACGCTGACGGTGGGATTTTACTGTATCTTGCGTTACTGGAGGGTCGCGACCACGTCATCAACTTATTACTCAATCACGGTGTCGTGAACTCCTCAAATGGCGAAGGCTGGACCGCACTACATTTTGCATCATGGCAAGATCACGACGTTGTCGTCAGGTCATTACTCGATCATGGCGCAGACGCAAATTACCAAAACAATCTTGGCCAAACTCCACTGCACCTTGCGTTGCACCAAGGTCACGACCATGTCGTCCGTTTATTACTCGATCGCGGTGTAGACGTTAAACCCCCGGACAGTCATGGCTGGACCGCACTACATCTCGCATCGTGGCAAAATTATGGCGTTACCGTCGGGTCATTACTCGAACGTGGCGCAGACGCGAATTACCCCGACGATGTTGGCAGAACTCCACTGCACTTTGCATCGTGGCTAGGTTACGGCAATGTCGTTGAGTCATTACTCCATCGTGGCGCAGATGCGAATTATCAGAACAATCTTGGCCGAACTCCACTGCATTTTGCGTTGCAGCGAGGTCATGACCATGTCATCCGGTTATTACTCGATCACCGTGTAGACGTTAATTCCCCAGACAGCAATGGCTGGACCGCGCTACATCTTGCATCGTGGCAAGGTTATGGCATTATCGTCGGGTCATTACTCGACCGTGGCGCAGACGCAAATTACCCAGACAATATTGGCCGAACTCCTCTGCACTTTGCATCGTGGCATGGCTACGGAATTATCGTCGGGTCATTACTCGATTGTGGTGCAGACGCGAATTACCCGAATAATCTTGGCCGAACTCCACTGCACTTTGCGTTGCAGCAAGGTCACGACCATGTCGTCCAGTTATTACTCGATCGCGGTGCAGACGTTAATCCCTCAGATAGCTATGGCCGGACTGCACTACATTTTGCATCGTGGCATGGTTATGGTGTTATCGTTGGGTCATTACTCGATCGTGGAGCAGATGCGAACTATTCGGACAATCTTGGCAGAACTCCACTGCACCTTGCGTCTCGGCAAGGTCACTATCACGTCGTCTGGCGGCTATTACTCGGTCACGGTGCAGATATCAATACCTCAGACAGTTATGGCTGGATTCCGTTGCATTTTGCATCGTGGCAGGGAGACAATAACATTGTTATGTTGTTACTCGATCTTGGCGCAAACGCCAATTACCCAAACAATCTTGGCCGAACTCCATTGCACATTGCATTGCAGCAATGTCACGACCACGTCGTCCGGTCATTACTCGATCACGATGTAGACTTGAATCTCTCAGACAGAGATGGCTGGACCGCATTACATTACGCATCGTGGCTAGGTTCCGGCGTTATCGTCGGGTCATTACTCGATCGTGGCGCAGACGCGAACTGCCCAGACACTTTTGGCCGAACTCCGCTGCACTTTGCGTCGCAGCAAGGTCACGATCATGTCGTCCGGTTATTACTTGGCCACGGCGCGGATGTTAATCCCTCAAACAGAGATGGATGGATTCCGCTCCATCTTGCATCGTGGCAGGGATACAATCATTCAGACGGTCAACCTTGGACTTCGCTGCATGTTGCGTCGCTAGAGGGTCGTAATAACACTGTCCGGTTATTACTTGATCACGGCGCAGACCCGAAGCACCAGAATAGTCATGGCCTGGCTCCACATCATCTTGCATCGCGGGCGGGTCATGTCCAGATCGTTCAGTTGTTACGCGATCGTGCGCAAGGGCAAATCACAGGGATAGTTATGCCTGGGCTTCACTGCGTGTTGCATTGTGGGAGGGTTATAACGTCGTCGTCGGGTTATTACTCGACCAGATTTTGATCTCCCTCACACTGCTGTGCTAGTGGTGACTTAACACCATTGAATTGGTGCTACGCTATTAACATAACTTACTGTGGCTCAGCTCAGGGTAAACATACGATACTAACTCATTCAATTCGGCACCTACAGTCTTCACCCAGTCAGTGAGACACCACCACTCAGTGAGACAAATGGATTTCCTCACCTCAATTCCTGTCTTTTACCCTTGGACTTTTTGTATTCCTTTAATATACATTCTGTTCCATAAGTCTACCAATTTTTAGCATTATTGAGTCAACTGAAGGTTCACGATTGTCATTATAAAGCGTGAAAAATGGTCAAAAAGTCTGGTTTGGCCAATTATGGCCCCATTTTCCACCGAGATCGATTATTTATCCATTCCTCACCTTCAAATATCACCTGGTCGGCCCAAGTGCAGCCGCGATAGCGGCATAGCTTGGGGCCTAGTCTGTGTGAGGTGTGGGGGCGATCGGGCTGTCTGGCTCCATGCCGCACCTGTCAGACGCCCGTCTCCTAGGATAAGGGCCTGTGCGCATTGCTACAGTGTGCGTAGAGGGAGTAAGGGGCGCGGCGAAGCAGCGGTTTCGAGCCTGCGAAAGCTCTCATCAGGTGGCTACCGCTGCCACAACCGCTTTCCATCCGATTCCTGGTGAGGGGCCTACCACACGCCACTGGGGAGTCGGCCCTGTGCGGGCGTGACCCGTATGGGGTGGTGTGCTGTGTGGGGGAAACACAATTGGGCGGGTGGGTCTGCTTCAGCCCAGCCTTTTATGCTGGCCAGGCGTCCCAAATGTGCTTGTGCCAGCGTGCAATGGCTAACCCTTTTGGGCGCTGGTGCCAGGCGTTGTCGGTGCCATCAGGTCCCCGTGGTGGTGCCTTGCCATATCTATGCCCTGATGGGCTAGACCCACGGGACCCCCCTAACTCCATCTGCCTGATGACAGATCCGACGCTTTGAGCGCCGGCACAGATTGATCACACTCTCACGTTGATGTAGCCTTGAGGATTAAGAAAATAAAATGAGGGTAGATATCATGATAAGCGCGTACTGTCACACCATGCTTTCCATTTTGGGTGCTTCCATTTTAGGCACTCTAAGTGTGAACTGGACGGCAACGATGATTAGATCATCACCATGTTCCCTAATTTGGATGAAAGCCATCAGTGTCACGCGCGCCGTCACACATGTCTCACTGACTGAATTTTGTGTGATAACAGACTTTTCAACTGATTCTATGATCTCTTCATCAACTCTTCGAATTTCCACCCAGAATCTTGTATATATGTAGCTGTGAATATGTAAAACATAATGTATCAGGCCAATTTCGGGCAGGCTTAGTCAAACATTAATCCGAGGGTGAATAGTAATTTGGTGTCTCACTGACTAGGTGAAGACTGTAAATGCGTGACAGTTTTGAAGTCCGATGTGACATACTGAACATAATTAGTTAACTTATGTAAAAAATCCTAATTATCTACAAATTTTGGACGCTCTGTGCCAAGGAGCGTTGTGTCTAAATTAATTAGTTTTTTCTGCTACACCCCAGCAGTGGCTCGACATACATATATACTCACATACTCACATCGCTCTCTGTAATTACGCCCTCCCACCACACCCTTCAGCCAATACATAATCGTCAATTCTCCGCAAACACCGAGCCCGCAAGTAACATCCATCAACACACCAGTCGCCGTCACAGGTGTCCTTATTGTTAAACAAAGGACGGAACCAACGATGGGGTGGTTTATTGCAGTACCGTTTGAGCGAGTTGCTACACGAAGGAGCCTACACAGTGGTCGCAGACCAAAGATATTCAGCAGGTACGTTTCTACTACGATGTCACAGTGAGGTCTTCCTAAATCCCGAAACTGTTGCTGAGCAGAAGTGGCACTTGATATAACTTGATAACGTGCCCAGTCGGCTTCCATAACCACAAGCAGTGTTTGGATGCAACACTATGATAGGTGCACTAAACGTATCTAAACCTCGACGTCTCCAACTTCAAGTCACAGTACTGTCATCAGCAAGTCCTCCGGCTAATCGACCGTTGCCCTCTATCTCTTTGTCATCCTGTCAGAGTCTAGTATAGAGAACTAGCAAAAACCCACGCGTTGTGTGTTCAGCTGATGCTAGTGGGAGTGGGGTCGAAGTCGAAGAGGTAGGGCGGAGGTGTTTCCCTCAATTTTGGACTTCCAATTCGGATAGATTGGCAGCGCTGCAGTGTGGCCAAAGCAGAGAAGGAGAAAGACGGACATATGATGTAGAGTCTAGACATGGCTTTATTTGGATAAATTAGACAGGGCACCTGCTTACAATATCAATCAGCACGAGGCTGCACGTTGACAATTTCCTCCATCACCCTACACAAGCTTTTGGCCGTGCCTACAGCACAGGTCGCTCGCAAGCTCGCTCCCCGCACCTTCAGCACTGGCCATCAGCTTGTTGGGGGCGTTGCCCCCAAACCCCCTGTTTACACAGGTGTAAAGTTTTTTTTAAGAATTTTAAGAATATGTTTAGAATTTATTTGAATTTTTCTAAATTTATTATAAATTCATAT
>QLOU01001721.1:0-21268 GCA_003313715.1 Russula abietina
GCTGAGGAGGAAAAGAGAAGAGGAGATGTGGTGGTGGTGGCATGAAGGGAGGGAGAACTAGAAGAGGTGGTGGAAAGGGAGGGAGAAGGACTCGGAAAGGAGGTGGCGAAACCGGTGGAGAAGAAGGTGCTAGTGCTAGTCGTAGTAGTAGGTGTGAAGGCACTGGTTATGGATGAAAGGGCCGGGGTAGGTGAAAAAGGAGGAGTTGATTCGGTTTGGGAAGCAGAACTGAAGGTTTGGGTTCTGAAATATGGAACATTAACGAGTGAGAAAGGATATCGATAGCAAAAAAGAGTGAGGGAGCTGAGCGGACCAAGAGCGCACCTTGAGCCGGAATCAGTCGCCTGGGACTGCTGTCTGGGTCGAAGACACCGGGGAGAAAGACACATCGTGATGTCACTTGAGTGGTCGGCGTGCACGTCTAGACACACAGACACACACCCTCTCACACCCTGATTAATAGCGAGTAACCATCGCTCGAAGCATTGTCTTCTCCTTACATCTTCCGATGCGGTGCACGTTGCCCGTTCAGGTTAGCGTTTCCAACCCCGAAATGGTCATCACTTGCCGCATACCCATACTTAATCAGGACAGGCCCTGATGAGCGCTGATCTCTTCTCTTGGGCTGTGGGCGACAATTCGTTCCGCTTTTGCTATCTCCAAATGGTAAACAGGTTTACCAAGTAGTGGCAAAGCCTCTACCTCTCTCCAACGCGACACTTTGTATCTGAAACTCTCATAGTGTTTGGGGCGCGCAGCCGAAACAGAAGACGGCCACGCTGCGTCCTCGTAACGTAATTCATCTCGGGCAACGCGGATCAGAGGGTTGTATACCATCACTACTACTGGTACCGTCACATCACGATAACAATACCTTGTACAGAGGTGTGAGAAATTCTGCGTTCGTACGCGTTAAAGATATAAATTCTGGGGAAAACGCGTATATATTCTATGAGAGACGAAATCACCTCGGGCGAGCTCGATCGTGCTCCAACAGAAGGTACTGTACTACTCTAAAACCTACTTAGCTTACTGATGCCGCACAGACTCGTCACCCACCCAAGCTCGCGTCGCTCATCGAGGACACGACGATCAGCTCTTCCGCTTGCTTCGACCTCGGACGAATCGTGCACGCAAACTCTTCAGGATATCTTCACACCAAAACAATAATCATCAAAACCACGATATAGATACCAGGTACGCGACTTACGAAACTATCCCCCCAGTATATTCCTCTTTTGGGATCTGTGGTACGCCGCGACCATCGACGACGGGAGAGATCTCAAAGGCGGCCAGGATAGACGCGACCGTGATCCACATTGACGAGCGCGCCATGAACCGTCCCGGACAGATCCGACGGCCAAACCCAAAACTGACGTCGGTCGTCTTTACCTTGCGATCGAGGAAACGCTCCGGGTGGAATCGGAAAGGCTCGGGGTAAACAGACTCGTCATGCAGCACGGCCCTTAAAAAGAATCGATCAGCCCTACTAAGAAGCCTAGCCAGTGTCCAGGATTCGATCGGCCCTTACCATACATTTCCTATTACGATGCTTCCTGCCGGGAGGAAATGGCCTTCATACACGTCGTCCACAATCAGACGGTGAGGAACCGCTGGAGGTCCAGGCCAGACAGTGAGTTGCTTTACACAATGGGGAAAGAAATGTGGGGTAAATGCCGCACCGATTGGCGCGACAGGATGCCATCGCATCACTTCTTCGACGAGCGCAGAGACGTAGGGCAGCGACGCTTCGTCTTCAAAGTTGGGGAGCCGCTCCGTCCCCACAATATTGTCTATCTCTGTTTGTGCCTTGCTTTGCACGTCCGGGTGGAGGATCATCGCGAGGAAGAACGAAAGAAGCGCTGAGACCGTCTGTGGATATAGTCGTTATCTAGATCCGAGAGAAAGATGTGCGGACTAACTGTATCAGCTCCACCTTAGGAACGCATCATCAGTGTCAAATAGAGCGACAAAGGGGAAGAAAGCATACCAAGGTACATTGTTGCAGGGACAGCTTTTGACCTCAATTCGTCCTCGTCTGATGGTTTGTCACGAAGGCTTGTTATCATGGATGCTGCGATGGACGGCACGGCGATACCAGTTGCCTAGGTGGTACTGTCAATATAAAATACAGGTTTGAAACGGAAAGGGCAGGCGCACAAGAGCGTCCTTTACCGTCTTATACGGTTTATTGATCATGTCATCAATATGAGGCACAAACGCTGCGGCCTCTTTTTTGAAACTGGCACCTGGAAACCACCACGGAAGGTGCTTGTCTATGCAATCCTGTTCAGGAGAGCGGAAATTATTGATATAATCACCGGTGCACTCACAGAAAGGTAACATGTCGAATGTCCAACCCGTCGTTGATGCCGACTCGATTGCGTGGAGCGCCGTCTCCGCCAAGGAGACGTACGGATCGTCGTGTGGGGCAAGGTCGATACCGTACGCGATGCCCATGATTAACTGTCCAGTCATGCTGCAAGGTGACATGAATCGCGGATCAACAACCGAAAAAAAAGAAAAAACTACCTACAACCGTAGGTGGTGTCCATAATCCTTGGGTGTACAAAGTAGATTCTCTAAAAGTTGGCGAGCAGCTTTCAGCTCTCGAGGCCGATATTGTCGACTGGCACTAGGATGAAGGTGTTCATGAAATACTTTGCGCGAGGTTCGCCACCTGGAACCGTATGGAAGAAACGCGATGTTCCAGCTCATATTTAGCCTATAATCGATCATCGATCTAGATCTCCTGTCCAGATAAGGAGCCCTTGCGCACTCACAGTTCGTTCAGGGAAGGCAGTGAGGGCCTTGTAACTACTGTCAGGATCGGCTTGGGAGATCAGGGAAGATCCGTACCTATCAGAATAAATTGAAGATCGCTTCTCCAAAAGCTCGCGCACCGCTTTTGCCGAGTTTAATACGATGAGATGCGTGCCAAGTGATTTAGCGTGCACTATATCAGAATCTACATATCGTTCCAAAAAATGTGAATTGCACGCTCTCTTGAATAGGGAAAGTAGTAGTACTTACTATACTTTTTCCCCCACTGCCAATAAGTCAACCATTGGTACTCGCGAGGCATATCCAGTGCATTTCCTATAACGGGTAAACCTTTGGGACCAGGAGGGAGAGGAAGAGCAGGTCTCCTGCGAAACAGGCGAAGGAATAGGATGGTGCAGAAGCAGAAGGAAAAAACGAGCACCCATGGACTGGTGCAGATGGAACAGAATTTCACGGTCGACATGTTTATCAGCTCTCTAGAGATGACGAAGGGCTGGCGTGTCCTGACGCAACGGCTTCTCCCCAAGCCTTTATAAGCTCCAGGGCGTGGGTTGCAACTGAGGGTACTGAACGTTATATGGAGCAAAACGTATGAAATCATATGCCGTATTGAAGCGATGCCCTGCCGGAGCTCCACAGAGTTTACCGTTGAAATCGAGTGCTTCCGGTGAGCGAAATCGCGAAGCAGTGAGGCATAGGCTACCAAAGTAAAGCCGATGATGGGGGACCCCTGAGATTTCGTCATTCATACGAATAACCTTGGATGACATCTGACAACACATCCGACAATGAAGCTGGAGGAGCACCGTGGCGCGCCCGGTTCCTGGTACCATGGCGGGCTATCCCTTGGGGAGGATTACAAAGGAAATGTTGGCATTTCCGACCACATCCGACTCCGAGTGGCGCGTCCATATCGTATCTCGGCGACGTTGACCATTAGTTGCCGCCAGTTGGCACAATCTACGACACACGATTGTCATAGTGGAGACTTGAGCGCTTGAGCCAACAGAGCACCAAGTTAGCTACAAAATTCACTAAGACAAAAGAAAGAGATGAGGTCAGTACTACCCGAATCAGGTCCACAGACGGATGATCGATAATCGATGATCCTGTCTCCATGGCACGTTTCATACGGGCGCGATCTCGAGTATATAGAGCCAATTATTCGGAAGCCTGAATTCCACGGTCTTCTATGACGTCTTCCCAGATGTACACATACAGATGAAACATAAAAGTCACCAAACGCTGCAGCAGCTATTGGAAAGCCTTGTGTTGGATAGCCTGTGACTGTGAAAAAAAGCCATCGGTGCCGTCTGGTCAATTTTGTGGTGCGGTGCGGCGACTGCCCAATGTGACTCCGGCGACGATAAGGTTGAAAGCGAGGGTACAGAAGACTCGGGGAGCTTTTTCTCATATCCTTGTCATCGAGGATGACACCTGGTGGAAATGGGATGAGAATGGTTAATAAGTCAAATATGCGAGAACGCAGAGATGAGTCCTCCAATGGCTCAGAACACACCTAGTAGTAATGCAGTAATGCCCCAGACCTCGGATGTCATG
Source organism: Russula abietina (assembly GCA_003313715.1). Taxonomy (NCBI): domain Eukaryota; kingdom Fungi; phylum Basidiomycota; class Agaricomycetes; order Russulales; family Russulaceae; genus Russula; species Russula abietina. The sequence goes on from QLOU01001721.1 coordinate 4,345, forward strand.
CGCTTATCATGACCGAAGCGGGAGAAGTACGTGACGTGGTGTTTCTCAGGTCGTTTCAAGTTGATGCCTTCAAGTTGCTGCTTACGTGTCGGTCACTTTCTCCGACGCCTCGGATGTACGATACTGGGCCTCGTGAAGTTGGATAATATTGGAATGTTACGGTGAGGTTTACCCTCCGCCCGACCGCGTTCTGCGGATTCAGTTCTGTGATGTTTCGTGTGTCGAAAGAAAGTGCGTCAGGAGGAGCTCGTTACGTACAGTAGCGTGCCGTGCCGTATCATGTGACTGACACACCTGCTTCTCAAAATCGCCTCATTTCCTGCCATGATAACTACGGGTGGCGCATAACCGATCGCCAATGCCATTTTCACCGGCACTCCCTGTCGGCCCCGCAGTCGTTATATAACTTTCCGGGTATTTATCCCCCTCTTTACTATTGTCCCGTTTCGTATGTCGTATGTCTGTATTGTTCGGACTTGCCCTGGCGAACCTGGTCTCTCTGGCGGGCAAAGGACGTAAGTTATCACCGTATTTCTCTTTCCGAATCGCCCCTTGCCAGTGGATCGTGTTGTAGTTCGCTGCCAAGGTCAAACACACGGTCTATTTTTGGAAGAAAGAGGCAGCTGTATCAGGCCCGACTCAAAAGTCTTCGCTCCGGACTCTTTTCTCAAAAAATGGCTCGGTTCAATGCTAAGGTATCGATTTCCCTTTCCCGCTCTTCCATCACCCTACATCGACACGTGAACACGCTCCGGGTCAGGTCGTCGAGGGTCCTGTTCCCAGCTCACGGTGACCCAACTCACCAAAATAATGACAATCTTCATTTTCTATCTAACCTTTTTCAGCTTTGATATAGGGCCAGAATTCCGCTTCAGCCATATGATTTGAATTCGTTAAAGCCAACTATTCTGGATACGTCTCAGCGTATAACGCCTCACAAGACTACCAACCGCTCGTCATTACCAACCTGGGTGATTAATAAGGTACTTGCCCAACTTTACCTTTAAAAAAGAAACTCAGTGCCACTCATTTCTCTTTGGTGATTTTGCACTGGCAGGCATCACGTCGTTTCAACACTGTCATCTCTGGTTTTCTGGTGTTCCTCTGCCATATCCACTTTGCGTGTACGACTGACTACCGAGCGACTTCGACACGGCGGAACGGATGACATCCCCAAGAGTTCCCCAACTTATGCTTTCACTCAGAGTCTTCCTCAACGACACGCACATTCAGTTACTGGTGCAACTTGATGTGCAGACAGAGCCTGCACGTGATACCGATCGGGGACTGCGCGAGCCCAGTGCCCAATATCGCCAAGATACCTTGTCCAGAGGATCTTCTCGGCTGGGGCCGAGACATCCGATTATAGCTATTGACTGAGGACCGACTTACCGATCGATCAAATCAGTCTACTGTATTAGTATCGCCATGTCCTTGCTTATGCTCGACCTACAACAGAGCTCCTCATGAACATCCTAGTCATCATTTGCCACGAATTTGCACCAAAAAAACATTCAAGCACGCTGCTGCATGCCGCAAGGCGTTCCGCCAACTGAAACCTGCGCCGGGCACGCTCAACACGACCGTTACACGATCAAAACTCGTGTGGCACCTTGAGGGCAATACTAACCACTGGCTATTTGACCTGGCAACCCGAAGGCAGGGAGTAGGCAGGGTCGGTGCTCGCTTACGCTCGGTTCCTAACAACAGCAGAGAATTCGTCAATCCCCAGGCCCGAGTGGATGCAACAGGTATAGCAGGAATGGGAGTGAGAACGGTCTCATGGGGAGACATGGGGCCCGACCAACTCACGCACTCTAGGGGAAAAAAGTGACTTGGTTTACTAGCCTAGCCCCTGGCCCCCCGGTGCCGTGCGGAGCACGAGTATGGAAGATAATTTGAGTTTGATTATGGGCGGTAAGCTAGCGACGATTATGCTAATTTGCGATGGACTATGCCCATTTCCCAAGGAATGCAGGGCAAAGTACCAGACACATGTGTGAAAGGACACGGGGTTGTCAGTGTCCATCCCACTTGGAGTGACCGTCTGTCACCCGTCTCCGAAGATGAGGGCCAGTACAGTAAAGACCAGAGGTGGGCAGAGACTCGGAGGCGAGCCAGTAGCGGTTTCGAGCCTGCGAAAGCTCTCGTCAGGGGGTTACTGGTATTACTGCTACCCCGACCGCCATCTTTCTGAGACAAGTTTAGGAAGTTACCCACGTTACCAGTCTCACGACCTATCAGGGGAGTTGGCCGAAGCTCAACCACAGGACTGCATGGCACGACCTCTGATAGACTGGTTGTAGGGGGGCTGGACTCAGATGCGGGTGGAAAGGAGGGTTGTGCTTCCTGTCTCAGCTGTACATGGGGGACGCCTGCCAGCGTGACAACATGGCTTTTGGGCGCCTAGGCCTAGGGCTGGGTTTGTCACATCCGGCATGTGGTGCCTGTGCCGGTTCCAGCGGTCACACAGACTCACACCCTGTTGGCTCTTCTACCATTCGAGGATTCGCCGTGGCGACATGGGTATATATTTTCCCTCTATCATTGCAAGATTTATCGCTAACTCTTGCTACTAACAAATAGAGTTTTCCCGATGCTACCGAGCTTGGATGAGTCCGTTTGTCCGTGCACGCCTCTGAGTTTGCGGGGGAGGAGCCAAGGTGCTTGAGCCACGCTCGCACTGAGGCCTGGATTGTTTGACCTTCGGACGCCCATGGGGGGCATGTTTATTTGATTTATATTGGTTTCCTTGACGCTTTCCGGGCAGGTGATACTGGGCACAGCCAGATACACCCTTCACCGCCCGTCATTTGTGGTTCTCGCGCATGTTGCGTTTGGACGGGACATAACGGTCATATCGGGCATTGTTTTTTGGACTCACTGAGATCATGTACACTGAGATATGACGTGACTTGAACGGCCCGACGCTTCATGTTTTCTTCACTTGGAAGATACTAATAACCAATGATCGACTCGATCTCATTGAAGCGAAGGCCCGGGCGATCAAGGTGGGTGATCAAGGTGGATTGTCCGTATGGTCGTTTAGCTCCCTGACTGACAGACCAATGGACCGCCATACTGTTCGTCCCATTGGAATTACGAGACATTTCCTCTGTAACCGACCTCGTCTCAGCCATCTGCCCTCTTCCCTCTTCCCGGAAAGGTCCGCTGGGGTCCCTAGAGTATAAAATGGTGTCTCGTTTTCCCTTCGCTGACCAGGTTCGCCTTCTCAGTAACAGTAACTCGACTTCTTTGACCTACCCACAAGCACTATGGTGTTCTTCAAAGCCGTTTTTGCTCTCTACTTCGCCACCATTGCACTCGCTATTCCAAATCCTGACTGGGGCTCTGACCCACCATTCGGTACGTCCTGCGAGATTCCGTGGCCATTGAGTACAAGGTTAATCATACTACCATAGGTGGCACCACCAATCATGGCAAGCGAATTGACCATTAATTACCGAATCGCAGTGAATAACACAAGAATGAAGGTATCATACCTGCTCCAATTTTTATTGTTTATGGTGTTAACCTCTCTTCTACTAGAGGCTCGTTTTAACTGTGCAAGGGCCTACTGTAGTATAACCAAATTCTGTTGTCTTGAAGTTTCTTGATCGTAGCCCAATCGATGGCTTGAAGTACAGTACAACTATAAATACACTTCCTCTTGTGCGATCTGAATATCCTTGTTGACCGTCTTTAATCGTGTACGCCACTTCCGGATTTCCGAGCGCGAGACTTGATCACTGCACCGGCGAGAAGGTCGTGACGGTATGCACATGTGTGACGCGGCTGAACGTAGTGCTGCTGCCGCCCCGAATACCCTGGCGGAGAGGCGCGGAGACGTCGAGGGTAGGCCTTTGCGAATACTGGGCGTAAGCAATGACGACGTAGATGGAAAGCTGCGTGCGATGGTAGGCCCGGGTAGGGGCGGAGATTAGAAAGAGGTTTGGAGCGGGATTCGGAGGACTGGTGAGTTGGAGCGTTCTGCCCTGCCGAGAAAAACTTCTTGAGTGCCTTGATCTCTTGTTTCAGCGCAGCATTTTCAGACTTTGTTAGGCAGAGCTCGGCGCGGATCACGTCAATGAGACTATCCCGTTCGGCTACATCGCCCTCAAGAGTGCCAGTGGCTGACTCGGATATATTCTGTTCGCAGATACAAGGAAGTTGACATACTAGAAAGAGTTAAAATGATTCCATAAGAAAGATATTGGGTCCCTCAGAATACAGTCCACCGACATAATCATGGTCAAGGCTCGTCCGTCAGTGGGCATACGAATGGTGGAGCACATTGCGCGCGCAGATGAGGGGGCACCTCCTCACCTCGGCCAGACCCATCCGTGTTGGATCCGTAAGGTCAAGTAACCGCCTAAGTAACGCTGCGGTGGCGGAGTTTCCATCAAACAGGGCAGGAGGATCATATAATGCAGAAGGGCCAAGAGAGGCCAAGTATGGACCAACCCAGGGTCACAACGACAGAGCCTACATGCGCCGACTCGAGTCAGTCGACTCTTCATCCGAAGGGAATTTGCGCGCGTCTTCTGCAGCAGGATCGGGTGATCTGAAAGGGGATGGACGGCACGACAGGCACGGGAAGAATATTGGGACGGACAGCACTACGGCATCTGCAATTTTCAGGTGCTAATAAGAACTGCGTCGTCAGACATGTTGCAATAAAGAGATTGGGGGAAACTGCAACGCAGCGGGCCCACAAATGTGTCATCATATGATTCATCCTCCCGGGCCATGATGAGTAAGTTACTGAGCAGCCTCCTCTGAACCAGGTGTTTAAAGCCTGTCTGATTCAAGACCGTCGCATCCGCATCGACCTTAAGTGTAAGAATACCAGATGGTCGACCCGTCAGCTGGAAGGCAAGCGACTGAAGCGAGCGGTGTGCCATGTGCGATGACATTGAGACGAGCTTGTCGTATATCGTATATTATGGACGATAATAATCTTCGTTGGAGGTATAAAGGTGAGCGACGTGCATTACAGTAGCCACACCACTCGTGTGAAAATCGACATGTACCCACGCTTCAACGAAGCGCCCAGGTTTGCCAGTGGAATCTACACACAACTAAACTCTGAACGATCTAACGCCCACCGCAGTACTCTTCAAGTTCCCCCGCATGACTCCTACACACCTCTTCTCTCTTTCTAATGAACTCCTCATCGAAATCATCTCCAACCTTCGACCCCTTGACATCTATGCATGCCAGTGCACGTGCCGCAGACTGAACAACGTCATCGTCGACTCGCAACTGATCCAGTATATCTTGCGCACCGCCCTCTCCGGTGTCTTCGATCCATTCGAACCTGGCATATCTCTGCCTGACCGCCTCGATGCACTGGAGCGATGGGAGACCGCTTGGAGGGAGATGGACCTTAGTAAGCCGATTGCCAGCATAGATGCTCCCGTCCACGTCAATATAAATCACAATGAGCGACGCGTCAATTATTTTAGTGAACATCATGTTATCGCATGCCGATTTGGCGTCACCGTAATGGCCAGTTACTCCTTTTTGGACGTGCATACTTGGTCCTCCTTAACCACCAATTTCACGGGCTGGACGACCGTTGATATCCAAAACCCTAACGTCTTCTTATTTGCCTTTTCTCCGGAGCTCAATCTCTCCGTCGTTTTCTCGTATGTTATTAATAAATTATCTCTTTCTCATTCGGGCTTAACCGATCCTCACGCATAGGGCACCAGTTTTGAGTGACCACCAAAATATAACCGTGATGATCAGCCTCATGTGGTTCAACACTGGCGAGCCACACCCGTTGGCATCCAGATCCGAGTTGGAGGTCACTGTCTCCCGTCCAGCCGCTAAAAATCTATATACATCGAAATCGATGGTTATCGGCGACTATGTCTTATATTGGGTTGGAGCATCAGGAACCAATGAAAAAATTACGCTATGTAACATTTACCTAGTCGCGTGGAAAGAGGGATGGGTTTCTGAGGTGTGCACCTGCCCTACGTTTCTGCCAACCAAAATCTAACACTTTTGTTCTGTTAGCTTCGCGCCTCCCCTCTAGGCGTTTATGGCCTGGGATTATCTGTGCTTTCAGAGGAGATAATCTTGCTGATTCGACAGCACGAACCGGCGCTGGAGCTGTGCCGGCTAGTCAACATCGGCAACAGTGCAAGGGCCTCACTTGAAACGGTCTGCATCCTCTCTCTTCCAACACTTACACCGAGAGCCCACTTTGTATGGGCGGGCACAACTGAAGAGAAGCTTGGCCACGCACTGTTCTCCAAAAATCACCAGGAACACCTGACCACCAGTTCTGGAACCGGCTCTTCGACCGGGCAACCCGACGGCAGGCCCAGTGTTCGCTTACGCTGTGTTCCTAGTGACAGCGTTGTCAACGTATCGATGCATGTGAATGCACCTCCGAGTGATTATCATACGGTTGATCTCATCGTACGGCGTCGTACACTACTCGAATTCACCAATCCCCAGGCCCAAGTGGCAACAGGTGTAGCAGGAATGGGAGTGAGAACGGTCCTCATGCTACCATGGGAGACGTGGGGCCCGACCAACTCACGCATTCTAGAAAAAGTCTCGTTTACTGGGGGCGGGCACTCTGGTGAGCGGCGCGCGAGAGTGCTGGGGCCATGCATTACGATGCGGGATTATAATCCATACCGCGTTCGGCGCGCACTCGCATCGCTTGGTGTCGCCGGGAAGGAGGTCACACTTACTTGTGGGAGCGTGGTCAAGGTCGTCAACGAGGCATCTGTATATCGTGGCGGCGAATGTTTCTGCGATGATATCGAGACGAGCCTGCCGTATGTCGAAACGGTCACTTCGTATCCAGATTACGGATGCCATGATGTTTCTATGGACGAGAATTATCTGGTAGCAGAAGTACTCACCACGGTGTGTCACGTTTATCTACGTTCGAGTGTTAAAGCGCTGAGTAATGAGTGAACTTTGTCCAGGCAGGTGAACGGAAGGGTAAACGGAAGTTCTATTTGCACTACCTACCTAGGGAAGACTGCCATATACCAAATGAGTAACGTCAGTCATGGAACTTGCAGACAGGAGGATCTACTCGGGGCCGAGACATCCGAATCATGGCCTGTTGACTGAGGACCGACCCGACCGACCGAATCAGTCCGCTGTATTAGTATTGCCATGTCCTATATCCTCGACCTACCCACAGAGCTCCTCAAGAACATCCTAGACATCATTTGCCGTGAAAATGCACACAAAGCTGTCCAAGCATGCAGCGTGTCGTCAAAACTGCTACTTACTGTAATACGTTCACCTGTAACAATTACTGTACCCTAAATGGTTCGGAATATGACCTATCATGGTGGCGCTTGCACAAAGCCGTTTGAGACACGCCAATCTGTTGCTCACACTCCCATGCGCGAGCCCGAAAGTTTCTGAGGTACGTACCAAATCCTCCCGAGATACGATCGGCACGAAAGCCTCTCCATCATAGTAGGGCGCAACGATTGTGACCAGCACGGAGAAAATGGAGAGCATGATGTTGGGAGCGGATACTGTAAATATGAATAAAATGTGTTGGAAGTGTGTAAAGAGAATTGAAGAGACTTTCAAGCGTGGCGGGGGAATTTGAAAGCGAAATCCTCAGAAGCAGGCCAGTTCGTAGAATTCAGTCCGGGCTTGCTCAAACGACAAATTAATTTTTCGCAAGAACAGTACTCACTCACCACCGTGTGTTGGACAAGGATACGTCAGGGTCGAGTAGATCGGAGGCGCCAGAGAGGTGCGTATGGTATATTGGATTATCCGTTATCGGTCAAGAGCCTGTTCAGGTAGTGAAGGGGAGCTTGACGCGGGATTCACAGTCGCGTGCAATTTGCGGAGTTCGCTCTGAAGATAGTAAAAAGAACACATGGTTACCAGAATGAACAATTCCTTAGATTCGCAACATTGATGATTTTATAGATGCAAGGCCAGCAAAAAACAGGATAAGAGGTATCCCAAACCCACTTAGTATCATACAATCCTTTTCGGCCTTGCCGATCTCTGGAATTTCGACGCACTCTCCGCAACCGCCTATGTATGAATAAGCGCAAATCAGCCGACGAGTGCAACCTCGAAGTAATGGAACGCACCTGCTCCCACTCGACCTCTCACCTCCTCTTGAGATAATTCTGTCTCTGCGCAGTCTCTCCGGATGCACCAGAGAATCCTAGAACCGCTTCACTCCCTTGGCGTACGACCCCACACAAACCCTAAACCGGTCTTATCCTTAACCCGCTCTTGTTCCTCGGACCATCTTCCGTCATTGTAGCCTGCTCTGGTGGGAACCCTTCAATAACCCTCCACTCAATGACATCTTTCTTTGCGTATCATGAGCTCTTCATGGATTGCATGTACGATGAGAGGCTCAGCCTCGCCCGCGAGTCGAAGTCGAGGCGGAGTTGGTGAGTAAACTCTTCTGGTGTGAGTCCAGAGCCCAAGTCCCACTCGATTATGATCCAATAAGTGGTGGTTGACCACCTGCACATCGATCTGGATTGTGTAAGTCGGTGGTGAAATAGATTGTAAGGTGGGAGGAAATATGAGACACACGGAGAATAACGTGGCACTCGGGGACCTCGTCGCCCGTTCCCCCTCCCGGCCCCTCCGTCAACGGCTAACTCTTCATCCTTTAGTTGGGCGTAGATCTGTGCTGTGACGGTGTCCGACCATGGTGTCACTCTCGAGTCTTACTCTTAGCAGGCGGTACGTCCTGTAGAAGGGCCGGACACCACCTGCGCTGCCAATCTGCCGCAGTGCCATAAGCGCAACTGGGAACGTCGATGGATAGATCAGGGTGACTAGACTCAATGATGCCTTCCTAAAACCTTCAACCTTCTCGAGGACGGGAAGGTCCTAGTGGTGTTTGGACCGTCATCTAGCACGTCTACGGGATATAAATCGGGACTGGACTGGGGAACTCAAGCGCATTTTCAGACATTAGAGATAACGAAGCGGCATCACTTGGAAAATCTGCGATCGTGTTAGTAAGATTAGAAGACACTAAAGAAAGAATTTATCATTTGCGTACGCTAGGAATCATGACTTGTGTGTTCAAGTGATGGGTCACGCAGTCCGATGTCGATGGGTAATGCTCGAGTATCTGGGACAGCCCCGACCTACTATACTGTGGATGCACTGGATGAATGCCCAAATACCCCTGACAAGCCCTATCCTGTCGCTGAATCGCAGAGGTAGAGACGTTGGTCTTCGTAGGGTGGTTTTTGAAGAAGCAGGAACGTCACAGTGACTGTGACAGTTTGGGAAATTTGTCGCCTGACCGGTTGGTGTACTGGATTGCTTGGGACACCGGCGCACACCAACGCACGAATACGCAATGAGCACCGTACGGCGGAGCTGAGCAACGACCAAAATATGGAATGCGAGGGGATTATCATACTTGAGATGCCATTCGATTAATCAAATCTAATCCGGGACAGTGGAATGGCATCGCTTGAAATGGTCGGCATCCTCTCTTCCAGAACTTATCTCGACAGCCTACTAGAGTCGGGTGGGCATAACTGAAGAGAAGCCTGGCGCACTGTTCTCCAAAAAATGCCAACAACTCCTGTCGCCACACTCGTACCCACACCTGACCACCAGTTCTGGCACTGGCTGTTCGACCTGGCAACCCGTAGGCAGGGTCGGTCCTCGCTTACTACGCTCGGTTCCTAGCGACGGCGTTGTCAAAATAGAGATGTGTGTGAACACATCAGCGACTTATTATTGTATGGTTGATCTCATCGTATGGCGTTGTACACTACTCGAATTCACCAATCCCCAAGCCCGAGCGGATGCAACAGGTATAGCAGAAATGGGCATGAGAACGGTCTCATGGGAGACGTGGGGCCCGACCAACTCACGCATTCTAGGAAAAGAAAAAATGACTTAGTTACGTTTGGGCCGCCCGTCCGGCACTGTGGTGAGCGCTGCGCGACGGTATCACGATAGATTACGATACGGGATTATAATCCATACCGTGTGCGGCGCGCACTCGCATTGCTTGGTATGGCCGGGAGGGAGGTCAAACTTACAGGCGGGAGCGTGGTCAAGGTTGTTAAGGAGGCATCTGTATTATCCAAGTCTTTTCATTTTCTTCGTCCCTTTTCTCCGATGATATCGAGACGAGCTTGCCGTATGTCGAAACGGTCACTTCATATGCCGGATGCCATGACATTTCTAAAGACGAGAGTTATCTGGTGGCAGAAGTACGCAAGGTGTGTCACATTCATCTACGTTCGGGCATTAAAGCACTGAGTGATGAGTGAACTTTGTCCAGACAGGTGAAACGAAGTTTTATTTGCATTCTCTGTGATACTACTTACCTAGGGACGACTGACGTGGATATATATACCAAATGAGTAACATAACTCATGGAAGTTGCAGGCAGGGGTGTGAGAAGTTCTGCGCTCGTACGTGGTAAGGAGATAAATTCTGGGAAAACGCGCATACAACATTCTATCATACAAAGAAGGGAGACGAAATCATAAGACCTATATAACCTCGGGCGAGCTCGATCGTGCTCCAACAGAAGGTACTACTCTATAGGATTAAAACCTACTAATGTTGTAGACATGCTTGCCATCATGTCACTCACTGTCTCCCACCGAGGACACGATCAACTGTTCCGCTTGTTTTGATCTCGGACGAATCACGCATGCAAAGTCTTCGGGATGTCTTCACACCAGAGTAATCATCATCAAAGACAGAACGCGATATAAATATCAAGTACGCGACTTACGAAACTATCCCCCCAGTGTACTCTCCTTTTGGGATCTGTGGTACACCACGACTGTCGACGACGGGAGATATTTCAAAGGCGGCCAAGACCGAGGCGACCGTGATCCACATCGACGCGTGCGCCAGGAACCGTCCTGGACAAATCCGACGGCCAAGCCCAAAAGCGAAGTTGGATGCATTTGCTTTGCGATCGAGGAAACGCTCCGGGTGGAATCGGAAAGGCTCGGGGAAAACAGACTCGTCGTGCAGCACAGCCCTAAAGAATCAGCACCCCGCTCAGCTACTAAGAAGCCGGTTTCCAGGATTTGACCGGCTTACCACATATTTCCTATTACGATGCTGCCCGCGGGGAGGAAATAGCCTTCATATACGTCATCCGCAATGAGGCGGTGAGGAACCGCTGGAGGTCAAAAAAAGTGAGTTGCTTTACAATTGGGAAAGAATGCGGGGTGATGCGCACCGATTGGCGCGATAGGGTGCCATCGTATCACTTCTTCGACGAGCGCAGAGACGTAGGGCAGCGACGTTTCGTCATCAAAGTTGGGAAGCCGCCCCGTCCCCACAACATTGTCTATCTCCGTTTGTGCCCTGCTTTGCGCGTCCGGGTGAAAGACCATCGCGAGGAAGAACGAAAGAAGCGAAGCAACCGTCTGTGAGAATAGTCGTTATCTAATATCCGAGAGAAAGATGTGCGGACTAACTGTATCGGAACCACCTAATTGGAACGCATCATACAATTTCATCAATGTCAAATAGAGCGACAAAGGGGGAGAAAGCATACCAAGGTACATTGCTGCAGGGACAGCTTTTGACGCCAATTCATCCTCGTCTGATGGCTTGTCAGGAAGGCTTGTTATCATGGATGCCGCGACGGACGGCACGGCGATGCCAGTTGCCTAGGTTAGTAGCTGTTAATATATGAAATACGGGTTTGAAACGGAAAGGGAATGCGCACAAGAGCGTCCTTTACCGTCTCATATGGTTTGTTGATCAAGTCATCGACATGAGGCACAAACCTCGTGGCCTCTTTTTTGAAACTGGCACCTGGAAACCACCACGGAAGGTGCTTGTCTGTACGATCGTGTTCAGGAGAAGCGGTATTATTAATATATCACCGGTGCGCTCACAGAAAGGCAACACGTCGAATGTCCAACCCGTCGTTGATGCCAAATCGACTCCTTGGAGCGCCGTCTCCGCCAAGGAGACGTACGGGTCGTCGTGTGGGGCAATGTCGATGCCATACGCGATGCCCAAGATTACTTGTCGAACCATGCTGCAAAGTGACACACTGTAAATCGCGGACCAATAACTGAAAAAAAATATACCAACAACTGTGTATGGCGTCTATAATCTCCCGGTGTACAAAGTAGATTCTCTAAAAGTTGGCGAGCAGCTTTCAGCTCTCGAGGCCGATATTGTTGAATGGCATTAGAATGAAAGTGTTCATGAAATACTTTGCGCCAGGTTCGCCACCTGGGACCGTATGGAAGAAAGGCGATATTCCAGCTCATGTTTAACCTATATCGATCATCGATCTTTGTCCAGTTGAGGAGCCTTGCGCACTCACAGTTGGGTCATGGAAGGCAGTGCGGGTCTTGTGGACCACGACATGTCAGGATCGGCTCGGAAAAGTCAGGGAAGATTCGTACCTATCAGAATAAATTGAAGATCGCTTCTCAAAAAGCTCGCGCACCGCTTTAGCCGAGTTTAATACGAAGAGATGCGTGCCAAGTGCTTTAGCGTGCACTATATCAGAATCTATCGTTCTAAAGGTGAATTGCACACCCTCTGAATAGGGAAAGTAGTACTTACTACACTTTTTCCCCCACTGCCAATAAGTCAACCATGGGTGCTCGCGGGGCATATCCAGTGCATTTCCTATGATAGGTAAACCTTTGGGACCAGGAGGGAAGGGAAGAGCAGGTCTCCTGCGAAACATGCGATGGAATACGATGGTGCAGAAGAAGGAAAAAGCGAGCACCCAGGGACTGGTGCAGATGGAACAGATTTTCACGGTCAACATTTCAACGTTTGGTTATCAATTCCGTTGAGATGGGGAAGGGCTGGCGTGTCCTGACGCAAAGGCTTCTCCCCAAGCCTTTATAAGCTCCAGGCCGCGTACGAGGTTGCAATTGAGGGTACTGGACGTTATATGGAGCAATGTACGAAATCAAATACCGGAGCTCCTCAGAGTTTACGGTTAAAATGAAGTGCCTCTGGTGAATTTTCCCTCAGGATAACACCAAATATTCGGGACAATTCATCTGCAGCACCGTGAAGCAGTACTAGTGAGGCATAGGCTATCAAAGTAAAGCCGTTGAAGAGGACCTGATCGGCAGGATTCCAAGAAAGGATCAAGGCCCTGATCAGCTGAGGTTTTCGTTGTTCATACAAATGACCTTGGATGACATGCGAGAACGAATGGAGGAGCGCAATGGCGTGCCCGATTCCTGGCACTGCGCCGTTGACCGTTTTAAATGGTGAAAATAACCATCCCATTTTCGAATCCGCGACAATAGCAGATACAAATTGGCGGGGAAGGTCATAAGGAAATGTGGCGCGTCCAGATGGAGAGTTCATGGTCTATCTCGGCGATATTGATAAGTAGTCACCACTAGTTGGCACAGCACAATCCACGATTGTCGCAGTGAGCGCTTGAACCAACGCAGCCCCTATCTTTTTCCAATTTAGTTACAAATTTACAGGTCAGTACTACTGTACCAATAATCGGCCAAAGCCTGAGGTCTGAGGCCTGAGTGCAGACAATGCATTTACGGATATCGACGATCCGTCATCCTGTCTCGATCGCACGTTTCATCCCGGCGCGGTCTCGAGTATAGAGCCAATTATTCAGAAGCTTGATCAATAAGTTATGGCTGAATAGGACCATATAACTCACCGTTCGTGGCCGGAGCAGGTGGATTATCGATTACCTCTGCAAAGGTTGACACGTTGGCAGCGAGGGTACAGAATACTCGGAGTGCTTGTAGTTATTTCGTTAAAGTTAGTCAGCGCTACGTGGAGTTCTGTACCCCGAGGTACACGGAAATGGAATTCGAAAAAAAACTTCGGGGCGCTTTTTCTCGTGTGCTTGTCAATGAGGATATAGGACGACACCTGTCCCCGGCCGGTGATTAAACGTAACAAAAAAGGGCCAAAGATGGAGGTGATATCTCCTCCTAACACACGTGGCCACAGAGAGCAGGGAAGCCTCTATCAGGTTTGAGCTCTGGTGGAAATAGAAGGACGAGAACGGGTTTATAAACCAGCGAGGACACAGAGGTGAGCAAGGAGGTGAGAGTGGCATGCAGTAATCAGCTCAGCCTGAGGAGTCAGGACACACCTTATGCCCCAGACCTCATGCGCTTATGACCGATCTATTTCAAAGATCAGGGCGTCACAGTGAGGCGTTCCGTGGACGGATTTATCGAAAGGAAGCGCGTCAGGCGGTAACGTCAAGGTACTGTATCATGTGACACGCCACGGCGCTCAAAAAACAAACATGATAGCTTCAGTTGGCGCTTTTAGCCTATCACGAATGTCATTTTCACCAAGTACCGCGACCGCGACTGTCGGCCCTGCATTCGTTATTTAACTTTCCGGGGATCCACCCCCTCTTTATCGTCCCGTTTTGCTTTGTTCGGACTTGCCCTGACCCCTGCTGAGGGGTTACATACCTTGGTACAAAACGGTGGGCGTCTTTCTCTTTTCGAATCAGTCGTCCTTGGAACGTTATCGCTGCCAATCAACCTTCGGTCAGTCTGACTCAATCACAGGGTCTATTCTGCTATTCTGGAAGAAACAGGCGCCAGCCGTATTGGGCACGACTCAAAGTCTTATCATTAGGGCCTGTTGAACCCGTTCACAACTCCTGTTTCAAAACCGGCCCTGCCAACTTGAAAGTGTCATCCAAATTTGGCAAAAGGGGCGTTTTCGAAACCACACCATGCGATTTTGGTGGGCGCCGGTTTTGAAACCAGACTTGCAGATTGTTGAATGGGTTCTAATAAGCTCAGTAAGCTCGTTTTTCAATGAATGGCTCGGCTCAATGTTAGATAGTCGGTTTTCCTCTCCCAATTTGGAGCCAATCCTGGCGCCAACCTTGTTGACTTCACTGCCCGCTTCGACAATTCGACGACAAGTGAAAAGAAATGGTAATCCGGAATATCCGAGTCCGAGAATCATCGCTATGATATGGACCCGAGACCTCGAGAGCCTGCTGTTTAAGCACCAAGTGGATGCCCATGTCTTATCATCTCCTTGCCAATTTCGGGCTTTTCCATGGCCGTATCGGACTTTGAGTGTCTTTGACACCTGGACACGCTAGCCAGGTCGTCGAGGGTCCTGTTCCCAACACACTCACCGAAGTAATGACAATCTTCACTTTCTAACCCTTTTCAGCATTCGTTGATATTGGGCCAGCATTCTACTTCAGCCATTTAAGTTCGGTTACGCCAGCCGCCAGCCATTCTGTGGACTTCTGTCTCATCTGGATACGTTTCAGCCTATAACACCTCACAAGATTACCAACTGCTTGTCATAATTAAATGCCATTACTCATTACTCATTTACCAACCCGGGTGATTGGTAATGTACTTGCCCGACTTTACCTAAAAAAACTCATGGCCACTCATTTCTATTTGACGATTCTGCACCGACAGGCGTCACGTCGTTTCAACGCGGTCATCTCTTGATTTCTGGTGCTCCTCTGCCGCATCCACCTTGCGGTGTCTGGCATGTGCGACTGACCACCGAGCTACGTCGACACGGCGGAACGGATGACAATCCCAAGAGTCCCCAACAATGTTTTCACCCCGAGTCTGCATCAACGACGCGCACATTACCGTGCAACTTAGTAAAGCACAGCAGACAGCAAACAGAACCTGCACGTGATATCGATCAGGGGACTCACGCCCAACTTGGCTGTCTGTCTATCGACTCTGGGGTACCACCTTAAATATAAAGTCTGTAGGTGAACTTGACCTTCGTGGAGCATCGGATGCCCAAGCGTGCCTTCCGCGATGCCCCCGCGATTCCGAATCCTCATAGGTCGAGCCCAGAACCAAAACCAGCCGCTTTTCCCGACGCTATCACCTTCACCCACTTAACCTTCAAGAGAGCTTAGCATCCGCCTGTGCGTGATTTAAGAAACCATTTACGACGGAAGTCGCCAGGGCACTAACGTCGATTTGGGATACCAATTACTATTAAACTATGCATAACATAACTTATTTCAGTATGGCCGGACTTCTTGATGTCGTGTGACGCGTAGCTCCGGGATGACCTCGAGCCTCTCGATCGCCCTATCAGCACCTTTGGTCATCGAGAAAAATCTGATAACTCAGAAAAAACGATTAAAATTTTCTGCGAAACGCTGGTAGTAGCAACTCAAAAGTTATCGAGT
This sequence comes from Russula abietina, assembly GCA_003313715.1. NCBI lineage: Eukaryota > Fungi > Basidiomycota > Agaricomycetes > Russulales > Russulaceae > Russula > Russula abietina. The sequence continues at coordinate 20,501 of QLOU01001721.1, forward strand.
CCATGTTATTGACGTCTACACCATCAAGGAGGTCCCGAGTACGTCATGTTTTGCTCCTTGCTCAAATTGCCTTCAAAGTGCATTTAAAGATTGAGAGTCTCGGCCCGCTCGCGCTCTTGTAAGAGCAAACGCCCGGCCGACTCTGGATATTAGGAAGTTCTATTCTACAAATACCATCGCATAAGTTACCCAGCGACAGAAACAAAGTGGTCAATGTACAATGGGCCGACGGCCCTTATCCTCACTAGCGCCGTCATTGGCCTCTTTGATCAATAGTACACAGATACCCGACATCAAAAACCCAACAATGCTTGCGTATACCGGGAACGACGGATCGATCATGAGCAAAGCGCCCCCCACGATAGGCGCAATCATCCCACCACTCGGTTGACAAGCGTCAAAGTTTTTCACACGGGGTATATCAAGAAGGGGACTCACACCCGGGAAAGCGCAGAGGCAGTGCCACAGGCCGTTCCTCGTACTGACCAAATATGTATGAGTTCTGGGCCGGATAAGATCCGTGGTCTACCAGCTTACCTTCCGTGGCAAATATCTCAGGCGTCCAGCTTGATGTGGACACGAAAAGAATTCAGCTTGAATTAGTCGGTTACGGTGCAATCTATGACGTACCCATATAGCACAGCCCACATAACCTATCATCAACCCGTTTAATAATGAGCAACATCCCGGTAAGGGAAAGCCACGAACCGATGAGCTTAAACTTATCCCGACGGTGGTCGTAGTGACAGCCACCGGATCTTCCACGAG
>QLOU01001727.1:0-20057 GCA_003313715.1 Russula abietina
TCGCTCGCGACCTCCCCTATCCTTCTCGTCGTTATTGTTGACGTGGGAACTAAAAATACTACTGTATGTCAGGTACACAAGCTGGAGGTTCAGGGACGGAAGGTCAAGATGAGTATATGGGTGCGTCGTTGTGTTTTCATTCCTCTTGTTCGAAAGGACAGACCAGACGCTGAAACACTTTTCGTGCGCTTTCTTTGGCACTATATATATATAATGTATATTTGTAGGACACTGCAGGTCAAGAACGTTTCCGAACCATCACCGCATCATATTACCGTGGAGCGCAGGGCGTCATACTCGGTACGAGTATTCACCGTGCTACGTTTCTGCCCTTTCGTGGCTCACTCGCAGGGATATTCTTCGTCCCTCACTTGCTTGCTGCGCTGCGCATGCCCTTCTCCCCGCACGTGTGTGTAATGCATATTATAGTGTACGATGTGTCGAATCGAGAATCGTTCGAGGCGCTCCCGCGATGGTTAGAGGAACTTGAGAACTACGTCCCACCTGAAGTCGTGAAGGTCGTTGTTGGCAATAAGCTTGACAAGGTAAAGTAATATCTGATCCGAGTCCAATTTCCTTCCTCCCTACTCTCATCATCATCATCCTCTTCCTGCCCCCCGCCGACCGCTGACGCTCGACACTCACGCACGCACCCCGCTTCCGCCCTATTTAGGAATACTCTCGGCAAGTGCCCACGTCAGAAGGCGCAGCGTTCGCAGCGCGGACGGGATGTCTATTCGTCGAGGCGTCCGCCAAGACGGCTGTGGGTGTAACCGAGGCGTTCAACGAGGTCGTCACGCGCATCATCGATACGCCATCGCTGTGGGATGAGGGGAAGTCCAAGTCGTCGGGAAAGACCGCCGCCGCCACCAGTACCACTGCCGGTAGTGGACCGCGCCGTGATACGGCCGAGAGCATGCCGGGGAATATTGATTTGTCCCAAGTGCAGGACGAGGACGCGTCGGCAGGGTGTTTGTGTTAGCACGGCGGAGGTGTTTGCCCTGCCTGAGGTCAGGCATGACCAGTACACGACCACGACCATGCGATGTCAGACCGGGACTTGTGATCATTACAATTACAGTATCTTGGAAACGCTTTTTCAGCTTAATAACCATATTATTCATGACACCAATCATGCCTTATCTTGTATTATACCATCGTCGCGTCGTGGGACTTTTTATACCAAGAGACGACTTCAGGCGATGACAAGATCACATGTTTAGTTCTCCCCTACCCCTACCATCCCACCACCGTATCCCGAAGCCTCATCGACCTCATCATTCATCAATCGTCCGCTCGAGCTCAGTTGCATCGATTACTAACAAAGTCTTAAACAACTCAGCTAAAAAGGCGTGCACCTCATCAGATCTCCCTATACTCCGGTCCCACCTTCGCCTCTCCGCCATTTCCTAGCTGCCCCTATCAACCTCAATAGATAGTCGTTCTGAAGGCTTGGTGATGGGAAAGAGTCGGAATCGTCGCAGGATTCGGAAGAAACGATCCACTGGCAAACAAAATCTACGTATGTCTTTCACGATCATTACGCGACACCCTCAGCATGATGCGATGTGATGTAGTAGGCCAGGTGAAACCAATCGACGTACTTCCTGACGACGCCTTACTAGAAATATTTTATTTCTATGTGAAATTTTATTCACCATCTGGAGGCAAGACGAAGACAGAGGCCTGGCAACCGCTGGTCCATGTGTGTCGACGATGGAGATACCTTGTTTTCCGATCACCACGTCGTCTGAATTTGCAACTTTTTTGTACACCCGAAACACCCGCAAGAGACAAACTGGACGTCTGGCCAGCCTTGCCTCTCCTCGTTGCGGGCAATATGGGCTTCTCATCACTGGGAGCCATGAACAATATCATTGCGGCACTTGGACAGAGCAATCGCATATGTGAAGTCGACCTCTGGGACCTCCAAGTTGTGGATCCGCGACTGGGAACGGTCTTGGCCGCGATGGAGGTGCCATTCCCAGAATTGAGAGATCTGCGGCTCTTCTCAAGCCCTTTCTCATTCGGTGGTCAAGTCATTAATATTGCCCTTCCCGACTCGTTCCTGGGTGGATCTGCCCCAAGTCTGCAATACCTCGAATTGGATGGTTTTTCATTTCCGGGATTGCCAAATCTACTTTTGTCTGCTAACCACCTTGTCTTCCTTTGGCTCTCCAATATTCCTCATTCTGGGTATATTTCACCCGAAACGATCGTCGCTGTCATCTCCGTGTTGTCCAACCTCAGAACATTCTCCCTTCGATTCCGATCCCCTCAATCTCGCCCTGACTGGCAAAGCCGAAGACTGCCTTCACCAGAACGCTCTATCCTCCTCGCTCTCTACGAATTTCGTTTCAAAGGCGTTACCGAATATTTGGAGGAGCTCGTGGCCCGCATCGACACCCCTCAACTCAATTTCCTCTATATAACCTTTTTCAATCAAATCGATTTTGACTGCCCACGACTCGCCCAATTCATTGATTGTACACCAACTCTCAGGGCACTCGATGAAGCACGTCTGCAGTTTGATGATAGCACCGCCAGCGTCAAACTTCGATATCGGACATCTGAGTTTGACATCGACTATCTCTGTATAGACATCTCATGCAGAGAACCTGATTGGCAACTTTCGTCCATCGAGCAGGTCTGCAACTCATCTTTGCCTCTCCTTTCCACGGTTGAGGACCTCTACATCGAGCATCGATATGGGAAACTAGTTTGGAGGAATGATGCCATAGAGAATGACCTATGGTTGCAACTCTTACTTCCGTTTAATGCGGTGAAGAATCTCTACCTATCCAAGGAATTTGCGCGAGGTATCGTGGCCGCCCTGCAAGAGCTAGTTGGGGGAAGAATGACAGAAGTGATGCCCAGCTGCAGCCCGCAGAATCTTTTCGTGGAGGGGCTCCAGGAGTCGAGATCTCTCCAGAAAAGCATTGCGCGGTTCGTTGCCACGCGACAGCTCTCCGGTTACCCTATCGCCATTTCTGCCTGGCACAAATACTGGTGACGCAGCTCGTAAGTTACAGCTCACACACTCTTAAGTTCTTGCTTTCATATTCGTCTTATATCACCCTCTCATCCCGCCTTGCTTTTTGCATGCTACTTCATTTTTCCTAAAAAGAATCCCCCCTCTCCTTTCTCAGGTTCTGCTCCATCTATCGTACATTGTACCATGCTCTGTCGAACAGGTCCTCGCACATGCACTTGCGCGCATAGTGTACGTACTACCAGCATCGAATTATTCCAGTACTCTCTCCAGTGTCGAATGTTTTACGTCGATTGGTGCTGGATTTGGGGGACCGCCAAGCCGATCCTTCGTTGATTTTTGTTCCGGGTTTCTATATCTGCGCCGTGTTCGAGAAGGTATCGCTCGATAATCAGGAACTGTATGACATCGTGAAAGCAATAAAGAAATGCGTAATACAGTACAACAACAGCGTTCCATTGGCTTTCGCAGGGCGGTCAGACCGCTGGTGTCGAAACCAGGGAACTTGTGGATCGTATACCCAGCCCCAGACAACAAAATGGCTTTATTCGATTTGCCGTCTTCGTCTTGCACTTAAGCAACACATTATCGAGTCGTGGATATGGCTGACCCAGTGCTCTGCAGCACAATCAGAGCACGAGAAAAGTTCTCGAGGTTGTCCTTGGTGACGTTTTCGCCAAGGACTCAAGGTACCATAGAGCACCTACTACCTAGATGGGTTTGCGCGGCGATGTTACAAAAATTGTGCAAAGTGAACAACCGTCACCAAAAACTGGTAAGGAGGACTCGGACGTGGATGGCACGGCGTTTTCCGGGTCTATACGAATGCTCTTGAAAAATCGAAAATCGCGTGACTCGGAGCTCCTTACAGTCTCAACATGAAGAGGACGAGATGCCGCTGCGGGGCGTCGCTGGAATAGTCGGTGCGCACATTCCCACTCTGGTCACCAATGTCTTCCAAATAGGGAAGAGTAGTCTATGAGGTGAGCGCAACGATGGGGAGTTGACTAGTTGGCTTTCTGGTGCGCTCTCTCGCAACTTCTCTCTTTGTCTCTTCCTCTTCATCATTGCTGACGTGAGAATACTATTGTATATCAGGTACACAAGTTGGGGCGGCGGGTTCAGGGACGGAAGGTCAAGATGAGAATTTGGGTGTGTCGCTGTGTTTTCTTCCGCTCGTCCGAAAGGACGGACCAGACGCTGAGATGCTTTTCTTGCGCATTCTTTGGTATTATATATATATTTGTAGGACACTGCAGGTCAAGAACGTTTCGAGTCATCATCGCATAGTATACTGCGGAGCTCAGGGCGTCATGCTCGGTACGAGTATCCACCGCGCTCCCCCCTTCGCGGCTCACAATGGATCTCTGTCCTCGCATGCGCATGTGCATACACTCCCGCACGTGTGGTATGTATTTAGTCTATGATGTGTCGAATTGGGAATCGTTCGAGGCGCTCCCGCGATGATTAGAGGAGCTTGAGAACTATGTCCCACCTGAAGTCGTGCGGATCGTTGTTGGCAATTAGCTTGACAAGGTAAAGTAACGACCCGAGTCCTCTCATCACCATTGTGCGACATTCACGCACGCACGTACCCGATCTAGGAATACTCTTGAAGTGCCCACATCAGAAGGCACAGCGTTCGCAGCGCGGACGGGATGTCTATTGGTCGACGCGTCCACCAGGCGGCCGTGTGTGTGACCGAGGCGTTCAGCGAGGTCGTCGCGTGCATTATCGATACGCTCTCGTTATGACATGAGGAGACACTCAAGACACGTCGGCAGGGTGTTTGTGTTAGCAGTGCAGAGGGTCTTTTTGAGGGCAGGCACAACCAGGGCACGACCAAGCGATGTTAGATCCGCACTTGTGATCATTACAGTATGTGGTAAACGCTTTTCCAAATGACCATATTATTAATGATACCAATCATGTTTTATCTTGTATTATACCATCGTCGCGTTGTGCAACTTTTTATAATAAGAGACTACTTCAGGGTGATGACAAGGTGACACGTATCGCATCTACACGTTTCCTGCTCGTGTTTGACAATGCTTCGTATAAACCCGCAGCCCTGGGCAATACAGTATAAAGCAACCTGTCCTCCCCCACTTTTCCACCATCGATTCCTCATCAGATCTCCCCACCATATTCCAGTACCGCCTTCGCCTCTCCACCAATTTTCTAGCCACCCTATCGATCCCAATGGACAGCCGTTCTGAAGGCTTGCCGATGGCAAATATTCGTCGCGGGACCTTGCGCGGGACTCGGGAGAAGCGAACTAAACAAAATCGACGTATGTCTTTTATAATAATTGCGTGACATCGACATCCCACAATGACTGCCAGTACTGACTGGCGTGATGTAGGTCTGGTAAAACAAATCGGAATCGACGTACTTCCCGATGACGTCCTACTAGGAGTATTTGACTTCTATGTGAAATCTCATACGTTATTCGAAGGCCGACGCAGAACGGTGATAGAAGGATGGCAACTACTGGTTCATGTGTGTCGACGATGGAGAAACCTCGTTTTTCAATCACCACGCCGCCTGAATCTGCGGCTTGTTTGTACACCCCAAACACCCGCAAATGACACAGTGGACGTCTGGCCAGCCTTGCCTCTCCTCGTCAAGGGCAGTATGGCCTTAGCAGACACAAAGAACGTCATTGCAGCACTTGGGCAGAGCAAGCGCATACGTGAAGTCATTCTCTACGACCTCGAGAGTTGGCAGATTGGAAAAGTCTTGGCCGCGATGCAGGTGAAATTCCCAAAGTTGAAAGTAATGCGGCTCATGTCAGAGGATGAAAAACTAGCGGTGCCAGTCATTCCCGATTCATTCCTGGGTGGATCTGCCCCCCGTCTGCGAGTCTTCGAATTGTCTGGTATTCCGTTTGCGGGGTTGCCAAAGCTACTTTGGTCTGCTACTCACCTCGACACCCTTTGGCTCACCAATATTCCCCATTCCTGTTACATTTCACCCGAAGAGATTGTCGCTCTCATCTCCGTATTGTCCAGTCTCACAAGACTTTCCCTTGAATTCAAATCCCCTCAGTTTCGCGGTTCTCGCCGTGATGATCGGGCAACCCAAAGTTTGCCTCCATCAAAACGCATCCTCCCCGCTCTCCGGACATTTAATTTCAAAGGCGTTACGGAATACTTGGAGGAACTCGTGATCCGCATCGACGCCCCTCGACTCTTTATCTTCTATATAACTTTCTTAAATCAGCTCAACAATTTTGACTGCCCACGACTGGCCCAATTCATCAATCGTACATCAACTCTCAGGGCACTTGATAAAGCACGCGTGCGATTCAAGGATGGCACCGCCAGCTTCAGACGATACCGGGCATCTCTGTCTGTCGTCTACAATCTCGAGATCACAACCTCATGCAGAGAACCAGGTTGGCAACTTTCGTCCATCGAGCATATCTGTAACGACTCTTTGCACTCCCTTTCCGCGGTTGAGGACCTCTACATCGAGCGTCCCTCATCTACGAAACCTTGGAAGTATAATGCCATCGAGAACACCATATGGTTGCAATTCTTTCTTCCTTTTACCGTGGTGAAAAATCTCTACTTATTCAAAGGACTTGCGCCTGCTATCGCGGGCGCCTTGGGGGAGCTCGATAGTGGCAGAATAACAGATGTGTTGCCCAGGCTGCAGAATATTCTCGTGAAGGGGCTCAAGTCATCGGAATCTTTCCAGGATAAGATTAGGCGGTTCGTTGCTGCGCGACGGCTCTCCGGCCACCCTATCGCCATTTCTGAGTGGGGCAAATGACTCCGACACGGAATCCATGTGATACAGCTCGTAAGTTACAGCACATGCAGACTGGCTTTTATATTCATTTTATATCACTCTAGCCGCGCAAGAACAGCCTACTGTTGCTCAACTCATCTCAACTCGCGTCGTCTCTTGCTTACTTCTTCATTTCTCCTGAGTATTTTCCCTTTCCTCCTTTCTCTCCTCCATCTATCATACATTGTACCATGCTCTGTCTGACATTTCCTCTCACATACGCTTGCACGTATACAGTACGTACTACCCGTATCGTCTTATACTAGTACCCTCAGGCTCTCTAGCGTCGTCGAATGATATATTGGCGCTCGTTTAAAATCAAAACTCTGACTGAGACGACCCTTCGTTTTTAGGAGGAAGGAGATGTATGTTCGTGCATAGTGGCGGTCATGGGCACGTGGATAGCACGGCGTTTTCCGAGAGTCCGCCGAGCGCCAAAGACCGACCGACCTCGGCGACATGACATGAAGCGAGAAGCCGCTGCGACGCACTGGAATAGTCGGTGCATACATTCCCACTTTTTGGTCGCCAATGTCTTCCAAAAAGGGAAGACAGTCCGTTGTTACGTTTCTCCGATAAGCGGTGCTTGAGGATGAGGCGAGCTTGACGATCACGTTGACCACAGTAGCTGAGTTGACTTTCGGGTACGTACGCTCGCAACCCCCCTCTATCTCTTTCTCTTCATTATTGTGGGTTAGTATATCAAGTGCACAATCTGGAGGTTCAGGGACGAAAGGTCAAGATGAGTATATGGGTGCGTCGCTGTGAAATCGTTGTTGGCAATAAGCTTGACAAGGTAAGGTGACAGTTCATTTCCCTCCTCCCTCCTCTCCTCTCTTCACCATCACCCTTTCCCGCCGACCGCCGACGTGCGGCAGTCACGCACGCACGCCACCCCAATCTAGGAAATACTTTCGACAAGTGCAGCGTTCGCAGCGCGGACGGGATTTCTATTCGTCGAGGGTGTCCGCCCCGGGTGTAAACGACGCGTTCAACGTCGTCGTCGCACGCATCGACGATATGTCTTCGCCTTGTGGTGGCATGTGGAGAAGCCCGAGCCGTTAGGAAGGCCGCCAGCCCTTTGGCCCCTTTCTCTTTGAACTGAGTTCATTTTCGTTCAGGCGTCGTCACCCATTTCTTTCATGCTTATCTTGCTTTACATCATTTCTACCCTACTCGTGTTTCCTTTCTCTTTCATCCCTAGTTCCTTATCTCACTGATGCATCTCATTTCCCTTTGTTTCTAGCCATGCCGACCCACTTTCTAGTGTCAAACGCGACTCGCCCTATGGAGTCGTGCCCTCGCTTATCTTTGTGCCTGTTTCACTTCTCTTTCATCCTTTCACTTTCCCTTCGACACGCCTCGGTTTGATTTGTACTACACCTGATGTGTAAATACAAAGGGTCTGTAAGTATTTAAGCTTTAAGTCCCTAGCAGAGCCTTGCAATCGACAGGGTCTTCCGAGTCTCCAATCTCCATCACCCCCTGCCTTGTTTGCTGACCACCCCGCTGCTCTCTTGACTCTCACATATCTTCACTGTCTGCTATTTCCAACACGTGTTTGAAGGTCCTTGATACAAGCCCGCGCCTGTGGCCAATCTCAAGCAACTTGTTTTCCCTTCACCCCTTACCATCCCGGCAAAGAACTCTCTTTGAGGCCTCATCGACCCGCTACTCTGAGTCTCAGTTGGTTGTATGTCAAAAAAACTCTCTCACCGAGCGTCAATAACTGACAAAGTCTTACATAGCTTAGCTAAAAAGCGTCCCTCACCAGATTTTCCCACCGTACATCAGTACCGCCTCCGCCTCTCCACCATTTCCAGCCTCCCTGGTGTATCGATCCAATAGACAACTGTTCTGAAGGCTTACTGATGGCAAATGTTGTCTTCGATTACGCATACACATTCTACACGTTCCTTTTTGAGAGGAATAAACGGATTCGTCGCGAGACTCGGGAGAAACGAACCGAGCAAAATCCACGTATGTCTTTCATGCGACGCCCACACAGTGACTGCTGACTGACGTGTTGTGATATGATGTAGGCCAGGCGATACGAATTCGACTCGATGCACTTCCTGACGACGTCTTGCTAGAAATATTTGATTTCTGTGTGGACCTGTATTCACCATACCGTGAGGGAGACAAAACGGAGGTGGAGGCATGGCAGTTGCTTGTCCATGTGTGTCGACGATGGAGAAACCTCGTTTTTCAATCACCACGTTGCCTGCATCTTCTACTTGTTTGTACACCTAAAACACCTGCAAAGGACACACTTGACGTCTGGCCAGCCTTACCTCTTATCATTACGGGCGATATGGCCTCATCATCAAGCACGGACAACGTCGTTGCAGCACTTTGGAAGAGCAATCGCGTATGTTATGTCGGCTTGCATCTTGCGGGTCGGCAATTGGAAGACGTCTTGGCCGCAATGCAGGTGCCATTCCCCAAGTTGGCAACATTATCAATGCATCTCTCACCAGATGATGACGTCGGTGACTCGGGAACACCACCGGTCATTCCCGATTCGTTCCTGGGTGGATCCGCCCCAAGTCTGCTATGCTTCTCGTTGACTGGCATTCTATTTCCAGCATTGCCAAAACTACTTCTGTCTAGTACTCACCTTGTCGCTCTTGTGCTCTCCGATATCCCTCATTCCGGGCCCGGGTACTTTTCACCCGAGGCGATGATCGCTCTCCTCTCCGGGTTGTCCCGCCTTAGAGTACTTGCCCTTCTATTCCAATCCCCTCATGATTGGAAAAGTCGAACTCCGCCTCCACCAAAACATACCATCCTTCCCGCTCTCAACAAATTATATTTCCAAGGCAATACCGAATATTTAGAGGAACTCGTGACCGGCATCGACGCCCCTCAACTCGACGAAATGGAGATAACTTTTCCCCATCCACTCGATTTTCACTGCCCACGACTCGTTCAATTTATTAATTGTAAACCAAATTTCAGGGCACTCAATGAAGCATGTGTGCGATTCGATCGTGATACCGCCAGCGTCAAACTTCTACACCGGACATCTGAGTGGCCGCCGCCGTCTCAACGCTCTCTTGAGATAAGGACTTTATGCAGTCTAGATTTGCAGCTATCTTCCATCGAGCAGATCTGTAACTCTTTGCTACCTCTTTCCACGGTCGAGAACCTCTACATCGAGCCTCGATGTACAGATATAGATTGGAAGGGCGACATCGACGAATGGTTGCAACTTTTACTTCCGTTTACCGCGGTGAAGAATCTCCACGTATCCGAGGAATTTGCGCCAGGTATCTTGGCTGCACTGAAAGAGCCCGTTGGGGGCAGGATAACAGAAGTGTTGCCCAACCTACAGGATATTTTCGTGGACAGGCTTTGGGCATTCGGAACTTTGGGACCTGTCCCGCAAGACGTTAGGCAGATCGTTGCCGAGCGACGGCTCTCCGGTCATCCTATTACCATTTCTAACTGGTTGTATTAACTTAAACGTCGATGTGATGCAGCTCGTAAGTACAACTCGTGCTGACTAGCTTTTATATTCATCTTATATCACTCTAGTCGCGCAAGAAGAGCTCGAGTCGCCTCGCCTCTTGCTTACTTCTTCATTTCTCCTTGAATTTTTTTATCGTCCCTCTCCTCCACCTATCGTGTATTGTACCATGCTTTGTATGACACGTCCTCGCACATGCAATTACACGCATGTTGTACGTACATCGAGTGGTTCTATGCCGATTGGCACTGAACGTACTGAACTCTGACAAAGACGATCCTTCGTACTCAGAGGAAGGATAGGTTCGTATTTACTATAATGCGTTAGTAGGCGGCCATGTTGCCTGCGCAACCGAAATGTGAGACAGGGCTACATTAAATGCCCTGGTTCAAAAAGAACTTCAATGGCATGGAAGAGCCATCGCGACGCTTTCGCGTTCGCCGATCCAGAAACTGTTGGATGTTGGGTGACCTATGATGGAATATGTTTGTCTGGGCTTTCACACGCAATTTCACGGTGCGAAATTTGTTGCTTTGCTTCCTCGCGCGGCGGCCTCTTCTGAGTTTCGAGAACTTTTTTTTTTTTGCGAACGTCGAATAGAAATACGCGTATGTAAATAGTAGTCATCTAAATGAGCGGCCAACTGCCACATGCACCGTCGCCCAACAAAACAGACAAAGCCATCTTTATTACGTCACGGTGTAGTCTTCAGTACAGTAGAACCCAACATGGCAACATCCAAACAAAGACTGTTGAGTTCCACCAGAAAGAAGTGAGAGTGCCTTCAGGGTGATTGTCAAGCAGAATTGCGGACCCAAATATAGAAGGGAAACGATCTAATCGGCTGCAACGTGGGCGTGGGCTTTCAAATCTTTCAGAATCTGAAGTCAAGTCAAAAAATGGCAACGCACTTTCCTTCCTAATTCCAAAAAAGCTCGTTCCTGATGGAAACGGCGATAGATGACCAAAGATGAGGCTGTCGCGCGGCAACAAACTGCCCAATATATGTTATCCTAAAAAGATCCCGATGGCTCCGTCGCATCAGTAAATTGTACAAAAACTTTTTGACTTTTCAACTTGTGCAAGTAAATAAGTGAAAAGTAAAAAAGTTAACATTGACTCATGTAAAAAATGCACTAAATTGGATGACTTTCTGCTGCTTTGTTCAACTTTTTCAACTTTTCAACTTGATAAAATGCCCCAGAATTGACTTTTAGCAAAAAGCTAGGTTACTTTGGCACTTATGACACTTTCCAGCTTTTTTTGCTTGCTCAAGCTTGCACAAGCTTGTACAAGCTTGTACAAGCCCAAAAAAGTTTTGTGCAGGTTTACTGATGCGAGTGGCGCCTCAGACAAAAGCGGTTTTGGCAATATTAATCCTGGGTATGCAATGCAATGTTATGCAAGGCGAAGATTCGCAGGCGTGGCACAGGTTCGTCCAAGAAGTGAGTGAGTGAGTTCTGTTGCGCGGCCGTCGGCCGGATCCTCCGCTTTCGCTCCTTCAATTCCCTTGTTGTGTCTTACTGTATTTGCGATGAGCCGTATCTTTGGGGCTTCCGCTGGCACCTAGCATATGCGTCGTCTTTGGTTCACGACCCGGTGGAGTGCTCGTGGGTGGCTTCGCGATGTTGACCGTGATGCGTGATGCATGACCTGGGGGCTGTTAGGGGAAAAGAGTCCCGCTCTGTTGGAGGTTTTTCTTTCTCATGGGCGTCGGTACTGCGTTAGCTGAGAGTATGGGTTTAAAGATGTAACTGGGCGTCGTAATATTTGATGCATTGATTGGCTCGACGTGGAATTATGGCGTCTGACATTTCCCGTTCGCACCTCGACCAACTAGTCAACGCAATCAATTCATTCGCGAAGAGAATCCAATATCTATCCATTACATAGTCATTTTAATCGCAGAATACACATCGATGGCTTCGATACACCAGGAGAGAAAGGGAAGAATTTCAAGAGAAATGAAGAGAAAGAAAGAGTTGAGTGATAGCAGTCTCTTCTTGCGCGGCTATAGTGATATAAGATGAATGTGTGTTAGAGCTGGACAACATGGGCTGTAACTTACGGGCTGCATCACATCGACTACTCGCCGGAGAATCTGTCCCAGTCAGAAATGGCGACAGGATGACCGGAGAGTCGTCGCGCGGCAATGAACTTCCCAATGTTTTCCCGGAAAGGCCCTGATGGCTCGAACGCCTCCACGAAAATATTCTGCAGGCTGGGAAATACTTCTGTTATTCTGCCCTCAACGAGCTCTCGCAGGGCGGTCGCGATTCCTGGCGCAAATTCCTTGCCTAGGTAGAGATTCATCACCGCGGTAAATGGAAGAAAGAGTTGCAACCATAGGGTGTTCTCGATGGCATCGTCCTTCCAAACTAGCTGCTGATAAGGAGGCTCGATGTAGAGGTGCTCTACGTTGGGAAGGGGGTGCAGTGGGTTACAGACCTGCTCGATGGACGAAAGCTGCCAATCCGGTTCTCTGCATGAGATATCTATATGAAGGCCGTCGGGCCAGGTGTTAGATGTCTGGTATCGAAGTTGGACCCCGATGGAGTAATAATCGAATTTAACATGTGCTTCGTCGTGTGCCCTGAGTGTTGGTGTATAATGAATGAATTGGGCGAGTCGTGGGCAGTCAAAATCTATTTGATTGAAAAACGTTATACTCATTTCCTCCAGTTGAGGCGTGTCGATGCGGGCCACGAGCTCCTCTAAATATTCGGTAACGCCCTTGAAACGAAAACTGTAGAGAGAGGGGAGGATAGAGCGTTTTGGTGGAAGCAGACTTGGGCTTTCTCTGTCAGGGCGAGATTGAGGGGATTCGAATGTAAGGGCAAGTGAATCGAGGTGGGACAACATGAAGATGATGGCGACCATCGCTTCGGGTGAAATATACCCGGAATGAGGGATGTGGTAGAGCCAAAGGGAGGTGAGGTGAGTGGCAGACGAAAGCAGTTTTGGCAATCCCGGGAATGGAATGTTCTGCAAGGTGAAGTATAGCAGAGGTGCGGCAGATCCATCCAAGAACGAATCGGGAAGTGCTGGCGTTTCACGAAGTGAGAAGAGCCGCAGATATTCCATCTTCGGGAATGACACCCGCATCGGTGCCAAGACTTGTTCCAATTGCCAATCATGAATTTCCAAATTGACATTAATTACGCGATTGGTCTGCTCAAGCGCTGGGATGACATTGTCCATGTCAGTGCGTGATGTGGTCATATCAATATTGCTATAAACGATGAGAGGCAAGGCTGGCCAGACGTCCAGTGTGTCCCTGGCGGGTGTTTCGGATGTACAACAGAGTCGCAGATCTAGGCGAAGTGGTGATCCAAAAACGATATTTCTCCATCGTCGACACACATGAACCAGTACTTGCCAAGCCTCTATTTCCCTTTTGCCCAGAGCTGGCGCAGCACCCGCCACAGAGAAATCAAATATTTCTAGTAGGACGTCATCAGGAAGTACGTCGATTCGTTTCACCTGGCCTACGTCACATCACGTCAGTAGTCATCGCAGGATGTCACGCAATGAAAGACATACTCGGATGTGAAGTGAGTCCTCCGATTCGATTCGTCCCAGTCTGGCGACGATTCTTTGCCATCATCAAGTCTTCAAAACGGCGATCTACTGGGGTCGACATCCAGACGTGGCTAGGAAATAGTTGAGAGGCGAAGGTGGTACTGGACTATGGGGGGAGAGATTTGATGCCGCCGGTGAGGCCAGGAGCACGTCTCTGAGATTTTTGGGACTTTTGTTAGTAATTGATGCAGCATCTCAATTTTTCTTTACATACAACTGAGAGCGGTCAATGGATATGGCAGATAAGGATTCGGCGCAGGGATGGTAGAGGAGAACCGGCCGCTTGGAATTGGGATTGCCCAGGTGTTCCGACGTTTTGGTGTGGAAAGGTGTAGAAGCGATGCACGTGATTTGATCTAGCCCAACATGTAGCATGTCTTCTTCCCCGTCCGAGTCAAGCACGCAAGGCTGCTGTTAACGGAATGGTTTTGCGCAGGATATCTTCGTGGACAGGCCCTGGGCATTTGGGACTTTGGGACTCGTCCCGTTGTTGCCGCCCGACGGCTCTCCGGTCATCCTATCACCACGGCATTTCTGACTGGTATTAAACGTCGATGTGATGCAGCTCGTAAGTTACATGGTTACAGCTCGTGCTCACTAACATATTATATTTATCTTATATCACTCTAGCCGCGCAAGAAGAGCTCAAGTTGCTCGCCTCTTTCTTACATCAGTTCGTCATTTCTCCTTTTATCGTCACGGTCCCTCTCCTCCGTCTATCGTATATTGTATCATGCTCTGTATGACACGTCCTCGCACATGCAATTGTACGCATGCTGTACGTACTACCCGTATCCTCTCTAACATCGAGTGTTTCTATTAATGCGTTAGTAGGCGGTCATGTTGCCTGCGCAACCGAAATATGAGATAGGGCTATGCGACGCTTTCGCATCCGCCGAACCAGATTCAACTGTTGGATGTTGTGACCTATGGACATTCAATGCATCATAAGGAGAACCAAGCGGGCCACGCAAGTCCATGCATGCCTGACAGCCTGCCACCCTAGGATGTGTATGCGATCGGGTGTGAAAGACAAACGGAGCAAATCGTGATCGCGTGATCGACGACGACGTGCTACGTAGTATGTATACTACACGGGACCTCGATTGACTCAGTACGAGATGTAGTAGAGCCTGAATTATTGGTATCTAGAGCATTTGCATGTGCACCATTGGACAACTTCCGCACGTTGTCCTTTCCTCTGATGCCCTGATGCAACGGTGTGCGAGTGATGTCCAGCGTATTCGCGCCTGCGCCGCGCGTGAGGAGAACCCGAGAAACCTCTTTTTCTGCCCTGTCCGCCCAATGTAATGGAGTGTGTTTGTCTGGGCTTTCACATCCGCGCCGTGTTCGAGCGAGATGCGCAGAAGCACCTGAACAACTGCCCGCCCGCGGCTGTCCGTTGATCGATGTAATTTGCAATGGCAAAGTATTATTCTTCCTCTCATTCACCATTCTCAAGAAGGACGTGAGCAAATTAAACAAGTCCCGCTGCGGTGTTGTTCGAGAAAGACCTGGGCAACTTCATTATCTCGACATCTCGACACCAGATGTAATGAATATAATCGTCATCCTGGGCTTTTTCATCCGTGTAGCTGAGGGACATCCAGACGTCCGCCGTGCAATACGAGGCGAAGCAAATACATTTTCGAGATGTGCATGATCGGCAAGAAGTTCTTGAGGCTGTTCTTTGTGACGATTTTGTCAAGGTGTAGTACAGTAGAGCATCTAGACAGACTTGCGCGACAATGGTATGAGGCTGGGTCGTATAAATGTGGAAACTAGAAATGGAGTCCTTTGATTTCGCTTTCGCAAGGCGCGTCGGTGTCAAGCACCATCCCTTTAGTAGAAAATTTATTCAAGAAAATTGGAGCACGTGAATAGCACGGTGTTTTCGAACTCAGAGTTCGCGCGCAAATCACGTGTTTGTTTCAACCGTTCTCCCCATCCACCGAATCCTCATTACAGTAAGGCTTCATAAACAGGCCTCTTTGATCAACTACGCTCCGTTGTATGTCAAGAAAGACTCTCACCCAGTATCAATAACCAACAAGTCTCAAATAGCTCAGCTAAAAGGCGTGCCCCTCACCCTCATCAGATCTCCCCCGCCTTCGCCTTTCCACCATTTTCTAGCCACCCTATCAATCCCAATGGATAGTCGTTCTGAAGGCTCGCTGATGGCGAATAATCGTGGCAGGACTCTGGAAAACCGAACGAAACAAAACAAAACTGACGTATGTCTTTCATGACCATCGCGCGACATCCCGCTGACCGGAGTGATGTGATGTAGGTGATGTGAAACAAATAGACGTGCTTCCTGATGACGTCCTACTAGAAATACCTGACTTTTGTGTGGTAATGGGACCGCGGAAGGGAATAAACGCGGGGGTGGATGGATGGCAACTGCTGGTCCTGGTCCATGTGTGTCGACGATGGAGAAGCCTTGTTTTTCAATCACCACGTCGCCTCAATCTACGACTTTATTGCACACCCAAAACATCCACAAAAGACACACTGGATGACTGGCCGGCCTTGCCTCTCGTCGTTGCGGGCGATATGGCCCTATCGGGCACGGACAACATCATTGCAGCGCTTGGGCAGAGCAATCGCGTATATCAGGTCGACCTCTTGAGCCTTGCGGGTCGCCAATGGGAAGACTTCTTTGCCACGATGGTGGTGCCATTCCCAGAGTTGACCGATCTGCGGCTCAGTTCATTTATTCAGTGATGTCCAGCGTCCAGCCTCAGAGAATTTCCCCTGAATTCCGATCCGATCTACCTGGCCCTGGCCGGGAAACCCGAAGATTGCCTCCACCAAAACGCTCGGTCCTCCCCGCTCTTAACAAATTTTATTTTAGAGGAGTTACCGAATACATAGAGGAACTCGTGACCCGCATCGACACCCCTCAACTCAATCTCTTGCGTATAATGTTGCTCAATCAAATCGATTTTCACCGCTCACCACTCGCCCAATTCATCAATTGTACACCAATATTCAGGGACCTCAATGAATCACATGTGTAATTCGGTCATTTCACCGCCAGCATCGATCTTCGATTCCGCACACCTCAGTCTGGCTCCGACTGTTTTGAGATAGGAATCTCATGTGGAGAATCAGATGAGGGGCAGCTTTCGTTCATCGAGCAACTCTGTGACGCCTCTTTGCCTCCCGTTTCCACGGTCGAAGACCTCCACATTAGGGAGGTTCACGTTGCGGTTTTTTGCCGGTTTTCAGGTCTGTTTTTTAGACGGTTTTTTGAAGCCGGTAACTTCCGGTTGCTAAAAAATGAGGTTGGTTTTTTGAGATGTGAAAGGAGCCCCGGAGCTGCTTTTACATCGCGTTTTAGCCGTTTTTTGCCTCACTGTTTTTGACAGCGTGTTATCATCAAGTAAATTACTATAACATAATTAAAATAAGTATTTTATTGGAACTCTCGTGAGTTAGTACGTTCAGTCCCCAGGCTTGTCATACGCAGGTGACGGTCAGTAACTCTATGCCATTATCTCCTGTTTCGCCTCTCCTAAATCCTCCAGGCTTGTGGTGCGGTGGCTTTGGTTGGTGTCAAGTCATCAATCCCTCACTGGAATGACAAGAGCAATGGGACATTTGGAGACGTGAGACGGCAGACAAAGGTGACAGGGTGTTTCATGGATGTTGAAAATATGCTACTCTTACTACTCTATCCTATGTACACGCTATAGTATCTACTGTATAGGTCTAATTGCAAACCTACTTCCATAACCTGAGCCATCATTGTAGCATGAAAAAAAGGGTGGTTGCAAGTAGTGGGACGGCGGGAGTCTTGCCATGCCAGGACTTGGAGACGATCAAGGAGACGGTGGAGGTGTAGTGTGACCGCGACACCACGTTGGTGCGAGACTCAGTAAGAGCCGGACTTGAGGCCGAGGCCTTGATGGTCTGTACAGGTCCAGCTTCGGGGATGTGCTCACTGGGATGCGGCCCTTGGTTGTAGTTTGTTCCTTGACTGTTGATGTTGTGGGCGTGTCGAACTTGGGTGTCGTCGGGTCTTCGGCTTGATGGGGGGAGAAGAGGAGGGACTTATAATATTTAATAAATATATTTTAAATATATATCGCGACAGGATTCCTCTCAAGTGTAAAAACAGATGATGCAAAAACGGTTTTTGAGGCCTTTCGCGGAGGGGGGTTTCACGTTGGGCTGTTTTTGAGGCCGCTTTTAGGGGTTTTTTAGCAGAAACTAAACCAAAAAACCTTGATGAAAACCGCCAAAAAATCGCCCAAAAAACACCAAAAAACCGCAACGTGAACCCCCCTATTGTTTATCGAAAACCGGATACAGATTGGACGAATGATAGCATCGAGAACACCCTATGGTTGCGACTCTTACTTCCTTTTACCGCAGTGAGGAATCTCTACCTATTCCCGCAGTTTGCACCAGGTATCGCGCCCGCCCTGGACGAGCTCGTTGAGGGAAGAATACTAGATGTGTTGCCCGGGCTTCGGAATGTTTACGTGGAGCACCTCGATCCAACAGGGCCTTTCCAGGAAAAGATTGGGCGGTTTGTTGTCGCACGACAGCTCTCCGATCGCCCTATTGTCATTTCTGGGTTAAAAATTCGGATAAATATCCGCCACAAGGAATCAATATGCGATGTTTTACGGCTCGTAAGTTATAGCCCATGCACTCTAGCTTTCATTTTCATAAGTCGCGCAAGTGCTAGAGCCTGCTCGCCTCTTGCTTACATCCTCATTTCTCCTGAGAATTTTCCCGTCCCTTCCTTTCCCTCCTCCATCTATCGTACAATGTACCACGCTTTGTCTGACACGTCCTCGCACATACCATAATACTGTACGTACTACCCGTATAGTCTTATACGCTCTTTAACGTCGAATGTTTTATGTCGATTGGCGCTGGTTTTGGAAAAACGAAGCTCTGACCGAGATGATCCTTCGCGCTTGCTGGCAGAGGGACGAGAGGTTTGTTCTTGGTGCGAAAGGCGGAGATGTAGCCTGTGGCCAAAGGTTGCTTCACCGCGCTCGCAATACAGTAAGTTGAACCCTGAACCTGTTGCACCTGCACCACGGTATGGTATGGAATAGAAAAATAAATAGGCTTTCAGTTTCCTTACATTATTCGACCACAAGCTTTTCCCGATCCAACTCAAACACAACTAGTACAGTCACCCTATGTAGAAAAAATCAATCGCAAGCGTTTGCTCATCTGTGTAGTCCCCTTCTGTTCCGGATCGGGGCCGTGGGGTCTGTGGCATTCGTGCAATTGCCCTACGCACACGTAATATTAACCCCACCGGCAGGCTGTGTGCCATTGGAACTGGTCACTGTGCCGTTGGAACCGCCTGTGGTATTCGTACCACCGGACAGTGTGCCGTTGACACACGTGTTATTGTTGCTCGGCTGTTGTTGCGGTTGATTGGTGTTCGGGTTCTGACGTTGAATATAAATCAAAGGCGCTATTCCACGAATGCGGTGGGAAAGTTAAGGATCAGAGCGACTCGAATGCCAGCTTGCAGGCGTACCAGCTCGCTTATGCCCACCACGCCCAACAGCCTGAGTAGTCACAGTCGTCGGGAAATCCGTGACATTGGAGATTGGGCCCAGCTGGGTTACTTTGCCGTTCGGATTGTCCTGGCGTTGATAATGACCTGAAGGTGCTATTCCACGATCGCCATCAACGAACCAGAACAGAATGAATTATACGCTAGCTCGCATACGCACCAGCTTTAACAAGCCCTAGTAGACCAACTACCAGTACGGCAAGAAGGTAGAAAGACAGGAGTTTTGCGGTCATGCTAGCAATGTAGTGGACAAAATAAGAATGGACAAGGACGGAAGAACTGCTGTAGAGGGTTGTGGATGAAAAGGTGTCAAGTTTTGAGTGCGGCTCCAGGGTCGGATTGCACAATATTTATATGATCCTCCAAGGCTCCAACTCTCTGTGATCATGGCGACTTTGTGAAAAACTGGGAACAGATCAAAACGTAGAGACAAAGGAATAAGGCGGGGCGGCGGATCAGACTGGGGCGGTGGACCAGACGCGCTAGACCAGGGGCGGCGGACGGGGAGCTCGGCCACCCCCTGGACCAAGTAAACGGGGTCGGATATTCCCAAATGACGACACCAGAGTAACGGACTCCTACAGTACCCACAAAATGGCAGATACGACACTGAACATTATGAGCGGGATGTTCGGGGACAGCCTGAGCAACTGCTC
>QLOU01001730.1:0-15384 GCA_003313715.1 Russula abietina
AGTAGAAGACGGTGAAGCAGATCGAGAAGGTTCTGGCGGGCTAGTATTCGATGATACTTCAGAGTTTGTACGAGGAATCACATACGATCCTGTCGCGGTCAAGAAGGAGGCGCCTGAAGCTGCACCGTTGACAACGACAAAACGGGAGTTGCCTGATGAAGATACACCGATGATTGAAGCCGAGGGACTTGAAGCCGGTGAGGTGGTGATGAAGGAGGAGGATGAAGACAACGATGCAATGTTGAATGCCATTGAGGACGCCATCCGAGTGACAGAGGCAGAGGAGAAAGCCGCCGCAGAGAACGAGAACCTCGACGTTGGCACGTCCTCAGAGCAGACGTTTAGTACTGGCATGGCGTCAACCCTCAATATCCTCCGACAACAAGGTCTCCTTGCGACGCCGACTGCCGACCAGATGGAGCGCGAGCGCGTTCAGCTACAGCGGGATTTATGGCTCTCTGAGCAACGTCAACGCATGGCACAGCGAGACGTTGAACGCCTCAAGTCACGCGGTTCAAGCAAGGATCAGGCGCAGCGCGAGTACGAGAACCGCTTACGTGACCAACAAGAAGCGCGGGCTAACCTCGAAGCTTTCAAGAACTACAAGCCAGATGTCAATATTGTATATCACGATGAATTTGGTCGCGCACTTGATTCGAGGGAGGCTTGGAAAGCGTTGTCCCACAAATTCCATGGCAAAGGCTCGGGCAAGATGAAGACTGAGAAGCGTCTAAAGAAAATTGCAGAAGAAAAAAAGCAAGAGGCGATGGCTAGCGGCGACACACCGTTGAGCATGAACAAGGCGTTCCAGATTCGCCAGGAAAAGACTGGCCAGGCGCACTTTGTCCTGTCAGTGGGGAACAGAGGGTAATTTAATTCACTCCCCGCCCTCTCCATATTCTGACAAGTACCCTTAGTGCTGTCCCACAAGCTGCAGAGTTTCTCGACGCACAGCCTCTTTCTAAGGGCAAAACAGAAAAGGTAAAGAACAAAAAGAAAGACGCGAGCAAACCTGCGAACAAGACGGTCGACAATGGCTTCATGACCGTACCTGCTCCGCAAGCCTCGTTCAACGACAGTGCAGGGAACAGTCCCGCGCCCTCTCTTCCCGGGACGGAGACCGGCTCTCCTGCTCCTCGGCCTGGGTTCTCCAGAATTACGTCTACGGTGATATCAGATACAGCCTCGGGGAGCGGGACTCCCGTCGCCGCAGAGCGCTCCAAAGTGGCATTCGGGTTCTCTTCAAAGAGAAAAGCTGGGGAGGAAGCGAGTGGGACCCCACCGCCAAAGAGTGCTAGGCATTGAGGAGTTTTGTTCAGTTTAGGGATCCGGAGACTGACCGTGACTAGACTTATCCATATCCATAATATCACGCCAATAAATTGAGAACAGTTAGTATTGATATAGGGTCTTATACGGAAAGAAAACAAGAGGCCCTTAGTATGAGATACCCAGCTAGATGGAGATGATATAATTATGACCTACGCAGTCGTAGTGGGAAAGAACAGCTAGCTATACAGCAAATTACCATCATTCTGGACGGAACTTAGCATACATAGAAGGAAAGACGGGATCAGTGCCTGGCCCAGGCAAGTCAAATGGGGGATAGTTCATGCAGGCTGCGTTACTCGTATTACCAGTAATTGGGCTTACGATCGTGCCTGATCCGAGTCCATGTTGGTTGTTGTTGTTCTCACTCCTTGTTTGGTCTGTAGTTCGGTCAGCACACGTTCACGCTCGGTGCGCCAACGGCCAAGCTCCTCGCGTAACTTTTCGACGCGGACTCCGTTCACGGGATGACCTGAGCCCATGATCCTCAACGTGAACGCACGTTGGGACTCGCTTTCGCTTTCGCGGTGCTCGGCGCGGTCAAAGGCCGCCGATGCGACGCACTCGGACCCTTGGGGACCGTCTGCACGGTCTTCCCAGAACTGCACGGCCCTACGGGGGTCAAAGCCAGCGTGGGCGAGTAATCTGGACAAAGTATGATATGATATCGGTCAGTGAATTCGAATTCGGGACAGGATTATAATGGTTTTTAATTTTTAATTTTGTGGGGGGAAAAGGGGAGACGGAGAGAGAGAGAGACCCACCTTGCAGAGACGACATCTGCCTCGATCTCTTGTTTCATGCTCGTGCAATATTCACCGAGCTTGGACAGTTCGCCCGACCCGGCCTTACCCAAATCGGCGAATGCGTCGTTGACAAAGGGACCGAACAGCATCGTGATAGGGAATACAAAGGCGCGGATGAAATCCGAGACGAGGGAGAGCACGCCGGGGACGACAATGGTCATCGAAGACAGCGTCTCGAGGTGGTGCGATAAGACGAGGTGCGATAGTTCGTGCGCCAGAAGTATGGCGAGATCAGTCGTCTGATCCGTTGTTGGATGGTGCTGCGTTGGCTGTGGCGGTGCCGCCAAAAATAGGCCGCCAAAGAGTTTAGACCAGAATGAAGTTGTCGCCTGTGCTGGCTGCTGCACTGCACTGCCAGTGCTACTGCCGTTGGGCAGCTCCGGCGTCGATTGAGCGTTCTTCGAAAGGATATCGTCCAGGAAGCCCGAGTACACGACGATCCCGCCCGCACCGTCAGGTCCAAAGCCGTAAGAAAAAGCATTACGTGCGTTGGGGTCATCCACGATGATCAGAGAATACGGCGGACCGGCGATAACGTGCGATGGGGCAGACCAGTTATTTTGCATCAGCTGGCGGACGTACTCGGCTGCGCGGGGTCGCGGCTGTAGGGGATAGTCTGCGGGAGGCGGTAGGGGGATGTCGTCGTCGCCCCGTTCGAGCCAGACGGGTGCTAGGGATTTTTCGTCGCCCAGCTTGGGTAATACGCCCTCGAGGGTGCGGAGCGTGTCTCTGACCCAGGCGTAGCGCCAGTCAGAGGGTGGTAGAATTTTTTGTGCGCCATGCTTGGAAATGACCTCGCCGACTGCTCGATACCAGCCAGAACCAGCCAACTGAGTCGCAATATCGTCCTCTTCCTCTGGAGAAAGCAAAATTAATCGCCATCTGTTGGATATTCATCGGTGAGCAACCGTGAGAGTAGTAGGAGTTTGGGGGACAGAAAACAAAGATTACCTTCCGGTTAAGGGAGTCCTTTCCAAGCTAGCGATAACTGCTGCCCAGAAGAGGATGCATGGTGTAAAGACGAGGGCATGAAAGAGGATGGTGCGCCTGCGTATGTTCTGTAATAGTTTTCCTTGCTTTGCCACGAACTCTTTCACAGGGCGTGGGAGAGTAGTGTCTCCCGATTCTTTCTTGACCATTTCGATCCTTTGGAGAAGTTTGCGTGACGTATGATTTTTAACCAAGATAACAGGAATGAATGTAAGCGCAACACGACCAGCTGTGCGGATAAGCTCAAGTACTGCAGAAGACTAGGGTGGGGTATTTAAAAAAAAAACAGGTAAATTGACGCCGGCGCAATTCAATCAGTTGCCGCAGGGCGCACCTTTAAGGCAGACAAGAGACCAATGAAAGCAACAGGGAGTCCTTGGGCTCTCCGAGACGAGTGGAAGGTATGGGATGACGATGGGACATAGGAAGTTGGACGGCGTTTTGATGGGAATGACGGGCCAATTTGCAGCAGTGCAGAACTTGTTTGTATGGGTATACAACGACCGCACTTGTGAGACGATGAACGCGGATCATGAGGACGCTTGGATGAGTGCGAATGATGATGGAATGCGCGTGTTGGGAGCTGCATTCGAGAGGGAAACGAACGCGACACGGGGCGAAGGGAAGGGCGGAGCATTTGGCGAAGCATTGGGCATGGCGTGGGGGGATAAAGGTGCCAGCTTGGCGGTTTGTTTTGTTAACGGGAAACCACGTTAACGCTCTTCACAGGGCTGGTAATATCTTATCAGACAAGCACTCGGCACCGTGTCTTTCTGCCCTGATCCTGACTCGAGGGCGGAGGACGGTTGTTAAGCGCGCTGCTTCATAATGCAGGAAAATAAGGTTCCGCTTATGTAGAGTATCCACATGCTGCAGCAGATGCAAATAAAGCCTCCAAACGTGGCTTCCCCACCCGAGTCATGCGATCATATAGCACTGCATGTACTGTATGGGAAACTGAATCCACCCTATCGTATACAATGTCACCCTTTTCACACCCTCAATCTGAAATAAACGTCGCCTCATTGTAGGTAAATCCCTCAACCTCCAGCCCTTCTGCCAGACCAGGCAAAATTAAATTCGGTCCCTTTAACACAAGCTTCGCCGGATTGATCCACTATGCCAATTCATGAGCAACTGAACTGATCGATGACTGCGCAGGCACTCACCTGGTATATATATGGTTTCGTTCCTGCAACGTAATTCACAACCGCCTTCACCACTGTCGGGATTTCCGCGAGGACGTCGACCTTTTCGATCAAACCCTTGGGCTCACTGGGACTGCCCACGTCAACCGTGAGAGTGCCTTCAACTGAGCCAGGTGCGTCAGGAACAATGGATGGTGCCGCCCAACGATATACTAGTCCAGTTGGCTGCGGATAGCCAGTCTCCGGGTCATGCACTCCATCGACATGCTGTGCTCGACAGACAGCATCCGTCTTCTCTGGCTGTGCCTCATCTGGCCATTTTGTCTCCGCAGTTACCGTGGCAAGCTTCCCACCAATGACGAGTCCGCCGACGTTAACGCCGACATAGCCAGAGCCTGCGCCTTTGCGCCCATACGCACTAGTCGTTGTGAACTCCATAAGAATCGCAGAGACACCTCCATGCGCAGGGCTTTGGAAGTGGGCAAAGTTCCAGCGCGAGGCCACGAGATTAGGCCGCATGCCCTGTATCGCGTGCACAAACATTCCAGGGCCATCAATGGCGAGCGGTTTTCCGTTCACAGTTATCTCCCCTGATGTTCTCGTGAGAGGCCAGAAGCGGTGAACAACGTAGCCCTCGGGTTGCGCAGCATCGGGACCGAAGTACGAGTATCCCCCGTCGGGGCCGTTGCCGATCTTGAATCCAGCGGCGGCTGTGGGTCTCCTAACCTCGAGGGAGATCTTCACATCCTGCGTGAGATTGGCGGTGATAGTGTATAATTCCGGATAGTCTGTACCAGGGGCGTCCGCATGGGTGATTGTGAATTCATCTGCTTTACTCGAGCGCTTATCCAAGTCAGGAGGAGGCGTCACGAAATTGGATACATTAACGGAGCGCCACGTCTTCTCTCCTGTTTTCGGGTTGAATACTTTGAAGGTGAACTGGATCGTGGGATACCACACCCTCGAAGGGCATAAGACACTCGTGTTTTACGAGTTAGGGACATCATGCGTACCCAATTGATGAATGAATAACTTGACACATCACCGACGTTCCATCATCGAGAATCGTGTACCAAATCTGTGTCTCCGTTACGAAGCCGCTTGCACACTTCCACTCGAGGTCCGCTGGTTCTAGCTTGCCATATAACTCTTCGGAAGAGAATAGAGAGGAGACGGGGAGAAAATTAGGTGCATGTGGATCAACAGCGGGTGTAGACCTGATCAATCGTCACGTATGGCAGGCTTTGGTACACTAGAGACTTACGAGAAAAACGATGAAAACATGATGTATTGGATGGGGAAAGGTGGTGTGAGTAAAAAACTTGAATTTGTCCCTCTAGTTTAAGTTTATATCGAACCCGGACCGGGAATGTCCGCGTACTCGATTACGTACTTGGCAATCAACCATCATCTAGCCTTTGCCGTTTGCCACTCGACTGCGCTCCATCCAACGGTGACATTTCAGCCTCTCCCCTTGATGGTGGCCCACTCGGTCCAAAGCCGGAAACCGGATATATCCGTTCTCGCACTGCGGAAATCGGTTTTGAGGATGTTGGGTCCTTAACACCGGGGAAATAGTCCGTTGGCTCCTCACGATACGTTACTCTATCTATATCGGCAGTATGTGAAACCTAGGATTAGATCCACAAGTTGTATTAGAGACCAAGATTCGATACATGCGAAGAAAGCATCTGACTGGTGTGTTAAATTCTTCCGATATCGCCCAAGACAGGTCACTCGAATTCCCAGTTGACCCATAAGAGGTGGTCGTAACATCGCATGAGGTTGGTGTCTCGGTATTGATGCGACAGATTTTTAACGCGCCGCTCGCCAGTGCATCTCTCAATTCTCTATTTTGGCTCGTAGAAAGTGTGGAAGGGTTTTGCATGGGAATACTGGTGGGCCAGCCTTCGAGGCGGACGCCGTAAACACTCAGATTGCCATGATTTGTCCATTTCATCTCTGCGTTGCGAACGCCAGACGTAGATCTGTCATGGCGACGTGTTATTGGCCACGTAAATTGATAGGGGATATTAAAGACTTGCCGTAGCAAAGCGCGCACTCTCGCGTACACATCTGACTTGAGCGAATGAGCGGTCTCTTTCGGTCGGGAAGGGATTCCAGTTCCATGCGGTGAGGAATTGGATGAGGGGGAGTCCTGGAGTGTAGATATGGCCAGAGATTTCAGGGCCTTGACTCCTGCCAAGCCGCCGCCTCGTAGACTCCTCCAGAACTCTCTACCAAGCGAGGTCCCACCGAGGAAGCCCTCGTCTTCTGCGTCATTAGGGTTGATCGCGAGGACGAATGATTGAACACCGGACGTAGCTCGCAGAGACTCTAGCACGTGGGAAGTTGACAAAAGAACGTTACGGACTGCGGCCGCCCACGAACGAGTCTAAGAGTGAGAAAGCACGACATAGGCAGACCCCCGAGGACGCACTGTTCTGCTGACGTGTTGACGGGGAGGTCGAGTTTCCGAAAAGGTACTCTGAATGTCTTTCTGCGACGTGACGCCGAACCTGGGATGACAAGTGCTCAGGAACCGTCTGTGGGGAAAAGTTGGATCGTAACCCACTTGATCGTATGGGATATTTTCTCGCGTAGAGAATGCCTTAATGTCTGCTAGCGTCTTCGCTGTAAATGCATCGAGTCTCTCCAAGAACAACTCGTTAGAGGTCGAGGGTTCATTCAGTTGAAAGCCGTTCATAAAGAAAGGCAAAGGACCTACGCGCCAAGTGGCAAGGGGGAACTTCCACTTCCGACTTCCGTCAGGGAATTGCCGACCGAAAGCCGTCCCGCAAACTACTGTACTGTATCTATGGGTCGGACCCGTCCTAAAACTCGCAAAGCTCGCCCACCCGCTCCTGAGCTATCCGAGACACCCCGAGAAAGCAAATCTGAACCAGCTGTCGAAGCATTACTTCAGAAAGCCCAGGAGCTGATCGTCCAATGCGATTATGATCTCGCAGGGAAATTTGTCGAGCGGGTGCTGAAACGCGCTCCTGATAATGTCGAGGGCAAAGAAATTCTTG
Organism: Russula abietina; assembly: GCA_003313715.1. Taxonomy (NCBI): domain Eukaryota; kingdom Fungi; phylum Basidiomycota; class Agaricomycetes; order Russulales; family Russulaceae; genus Russula; species Russula abietina. Next base: position 7,306 of record QLOU01001730.1, read on the forward strand.
GGGTCGTACAGCTCGAAACTGGGCTTTTGGACGCAGCCAAGCAGGTACGTTTTACATCTTACCGGAATCACTTTCAGAATTCAGCCCCAGTCATGTATGCTAGACGTTCTTATCATTGTTGCCGCCCAGTCCAGGAGCACCATCCCCGCCACCACCTGCTGCGCATCTATATCTCGCTCAGCTGAGCGATGACGATCCACAGATGGCCCTGAAGCATTTCGCGACTGCTGTCGACATTTTGACACTTCAGCTGAAAGGAAAGGACCGCGCGGCGGACGTCAATTCGGTGAAATCTGATGATGACGAGACAAGACGGACGATCGTCCGCGCACTCATTGGCCAAGTTGAAATTTGGATGGACCCTGCGTATGATTTATGGTGAGCTGTCTGGATTCGATTCGGAGCACGGACGTTTATCGATCGGCTCTCTAGTTTTGACCCTGACGCAGAATCTAATTGTGAGGAACTTCTCAAGTCTGCGCTCCAAGTCGACCCGGAAAATAAGGAAGCATTGCAGGCCCTTGCATCTGTTCGCATGTCTCAGCAGAGGCCGGATGAGGCCAAGGAAATCCTTGAGAAAGCCTGGCTCTCATGGAAAGACCTAGACGCAGGCATGTCCGACTTCTCTCCTCAACCAGGGCCCTGTCTGAAGCCCGTTCTGTAGATGATCCACAGCTACCTCCCATCTCTAGCCGATTAAACTTAACCAAGCTCTTTCTCGAGTTGTCACAATTCACACCCGCCTTGATGGTCTTACAAGGTATAATGGCTGCTGACGACGAAGAAGTCGAAGCTTGGTATTTGGAAGGCTGGTGTTTCTTCCTCATGGCGGAGCAGGCCCGCGAATATGGAGGAGGAAAACTTGACGAGCTTACATGGGAAGAGCTTGCTAGAGACTCGCGAGACTGTTTGGAGACTTGTAAAACAGTGCGTACACTTGATTCGTCTTTGCGGTTTTGCGAACACACTTTCTGCACTCTAGCTACACATGAATCAGGGGCATCCTGACCTTCCTTTACGAGAGCATGTCAATGAGCTCATATCTAAGCTAGAGGAGCTGGGAATAAAGCCGTCTCCCGAAGACGATGATGGCCAAGATGAAGAAGAATGGGAAGATTATGAAGGAAGTGATAATAGCGACAGTGACGTAGAGATGTCGTAAATCGCCATTTTCTTTCTGTAGTATTTATCTTTGCACTACCGTACCTCCCGCCTACAACGTGAATTTTGAGAGTACCGGGGTTACCTTCCTAATTACTGTACACAAGCATGGCCGCGTGACCACGGCACCTCTTCGCGCCCATGTCGACGCGACATCGGCATTTGCACAGTCGATTCAAACTCTTCTCTTTGACCTACCACAGGTTCGCCTTTCCGCGGAGGTAAAAAAAAAAAGCGGCTAGTCATGCGACCTTCGCCGTTATCAGGTGCCCTATTTCGACGTCCATGCGTTTGCAATGTCTGGCCCTTCCGTGCAACGACAACTAACAGCCATACATTAATCCTCCGCCACGTACAAGCTACAAGGACCGCACCACATCGAGGCTATGCTTCTGATTCAACAATACAACAGCAGGGATTCTTAAAGCCCAAAGCCAACACATCACTCCGCCGCACCGCATTCGACTCGCTCCCGATCCGCGCCAACCCAAAGCCAACCCAAAGCGAGATACAGCCCATATCGACCCTCGCCACCTCCGAGCGCTACCTCCTGACGCGTCTACGAACGCGGCTCCCGCCGACAGCACGCCCACTGCACGATGCGTACTGGGTGCCGAAATGGAGCAGTGGCGGCGACGGTGAGGGCGCGGGCGCGGGCGAGGCGCGGCGCGAAGGTGAAGTGTTCATCTTTAGCAATGGGAGTTTCGTGTGTTGGGGCCTTGGGGAGGAGGATGCGATGCGGTTCAGGAGAGACGTTTTGACACCTGCAAGAGCGGAAGTTGGGCCACTCGCCGAACCCGAGACCGAGGAGCTGGAATTCGCCACGGATCCCTCAGAGTGCGTTTTTTTTTTTTCCATTTATCGTTCTTTGTCAAATTTCGTGGTCGAGCGTCTAACAAAAACTTTGCTTTGTTTCATTATTGTGTGTAGGAAGACGCGCCTGCAGGGAGACTTGATCATCCTCGGGGGCAGTCCAAAGCTGACCGACCCAGAAAATCTTCCGGATTCATTGCCACCCTCCGTCTTCCCTCAAGAGACAGTCCTTGCACGCTACGCATTCTCGCAAGCTCTAACGCGCTCAACGGCCCTCTCGGCGCTCGAGGCCTCACTCGAGGACTACCTCTCCTCCATGTCTTCGCTCCCTCTAGCTCTAGAGAAAACAGGGAAGCCAGGCATGGGCCGACGCGCTCTCGTCAAAAAGCTAGGCGAGCTATTGCGTTTTCGACAGGGCTTGAATCTGAACCGGGAGAACTTCTCCGAGACGCCAGATTTCTACTGGGATCATCCGGTGCTGGAAGGAAAGCGGCGGAATTAGACTCTTTCTTTCCCACCTCGAGACTGACGACGGATGGTTGACATAGGGTACTTCAATTCTTTGAACGCTGCGTTGGAGGTCAAGGCTCGGACGCGTGCAGTCAACGATAAAATAACGTATGCGGCTGAGCTGCAATCTGTACTTCGGCAGCTTCTACATGAGGTACGATATTTCTCCTCTGCGCGATCCGCAAGAGCATACATGACCTCTCTAATTTGCGCAGACATCTAGCGCTCGCATGGAGCTCGTTATTATCCTGCTTATCGCAGTCGAGGTTGTCATCGTAAGTTTTTGAGTTCGTGTTGACTATTCTCGTATAATTCTCATTCAATCGCTTAGGCCCTCATCCGTGATGCCCCAGAATTGTTCCACTCGGAACGTGAAAAGCAATCGCAACATTCGTAGATGTACGCATTGATTATCGTAGACACTCCGTAGACCTCGCATCACAGCTCCTATCTATTAATCACATCTCATTAATTACAGTATATGACTTCTTTACGGAAGACATTAAAAACTTTGTCTGTACAACACAGCATATATAGCGCTCCCCACTTTGACCACCTAACAATTAGCTCTTCCGGAGCGGAACAACGGACGAAGAAGTTCTGGCCGTCGAGCGAGCTGGCACCTTCATTGGTGAGAGCTCAGTCGGTATATCCAAGCCACCACCTCCCTGGAAAAAAATGACATCAACATACGTAGTCATAACTCAAGATCCTGACAGGCAATAGTCGAACTAAACTAACCAGATTGAACTGGTTCGCCCAGTCGAGCGAATCAGGTTTCGCCGAACTGAAAATATTGACGTTCAGCTTTCTCATCCTTTTCTTCTTGGGCACTGCAACATCCTCCGTGTCGTCATCGTTCTCCGCATCGGCGGGTTGTGACTCCTTGGTCGCCTTGGCCGCCGATGTCTGACTCTTTTGAGCCTTCGTCTTTGCTGCCTTGGTCGTCTTCTTGTCCTTCGCATCGTTTACCGCCTCGCTGCCATCGTCGTCTGCATGTGCCTTGCGTTTCCCTTTGTTGTCTGAGGCAAAGGATTGGCTCTTCTGCCGGGCCTTACCAGTGTCAGTCTTCTTGGGAGCCTTCTTGCCCTTCCCATCTGTGAATGTTTAGTTTAGTATTTGAGAGGGAAGAGAGAAAATGCGTATGTGAGTACCTGGCTCTTTCGCGGGTGCGGCCTTCCCGCCAGAAGGGTCACTATCCGCAGGGGGAGGCGATAACTCTGAATGCGCAGAGTTTCTGGCCTCAACTCTGTCTGAACCGCGATCAGACTGCACCCGTGAACGCGACCTTGAACCATCCTGAAGAAGAAAACCAGTTGAGAAAAATATTGTGGAAAGGAATGTACCCTACCAATTGCGAGGTCGCGTTAAGCTTTTCGATCTGCCTGAGTGCTTTGTCCAGTTCGTCCTTGTAATGCTGGGACTGTTCTTCCAGTAGAGCAATTTCCTCTTCAGCTTTCGCTATCTTCTCCTGCGTGAGGATTAGTGCCGGAGAGCATAAACGCATTTTCATTGAGCCCATACCTTCTGCTCCTCCATGAGAGTCTTCAACTTCTGTACTTTCTTATTCGCCTTGGAGTCCCCATCACTTTGGTGGTTCGCTTCTGCTGCAGCTTTTGCCTCCTCAGCAATACGCTATAAGAAGCTTAAGAAAGCTAAGGCCCGAGAATCTGACGCGGGTACGTACTACTTGCTCCTCTAAAGCCTTTTGTAATTTCACAATCTTCTTCTGCTCCTTCTGACTGGCATTCTCATGCACCGATGCCTTGCTTTGCTCTTCAGCTAATCGAGACTCTAGGCGTTTTATTTGATCCTCTAACGCAACGCGTTGTTTGTGCAATTCCTCCACCTCAGCCCCACCGCGATCATCCAGTGACTTCCATTTCCCAAGCTGGACTTTGAGAGCAGCCTTTTCCTGCTGAAGATCATTGTGCAGTCGTTCCTTCTCGGCAAGAGCCGTCTGAGCATCCTCGAGACGCAACGTAAGCCTATCCACATTTGTGCGAGCAGATGAAAGCTGAGCCTGCAAAGTAGCATGCTCGTTGCGCATCTCGGTGACCTCATCCTGAACAAAAGAAGAGGAGGATATATGGGTATGGTTGAGACAGCATAAGAGACCCACCTCAGCGTCTTCCCTCGCTTTCTCTGCATCACGCAACAGAGTTGCCTTCTCCTTCAGCTCCCGCATACCCTCGGCCAACTTGTTTTTGAGTTGTGTAACGAGAGCAACGTTCCCGTCTGAGGTGCCTCTCAGTTCCTCCCTTAATTGATATGCCTCTATCTCGAGCTCTTTCTCCCGGGCCTTGAATAAAATGAGGTTATAGTCGCGTTGTATGACTGCTATACGCTCTCTGCGAATAGAATCTCGTTCATGAGCAAGTGCGACGCGCTCCTGAGCAAGACGGACGTTCGTCCGAAGGTGGGCGATGCGGTGGCAAGCCATCAGGGAATCACAACCGTCTGTCCATTCCCTGTGTTCGGCTTGCCACTGGGTCCGTGAATTCGTTAGTTGCTCCTGGAGGTCTTTGATGGTGTTGTCCAGCGTACGCGTCTTTTGTACTAGTTCGTTAATGTGTGCTTGCTGCGAGGCAATCATGGCCTCTTGTGGCGCAGATGACGATGTCGACGGTATTAAGTTTGGAATTCTGAAGAGGGAAGACATGTTGTGTACTATCCAGTATATAAACGGCGCTTGTTGAAGGCGACGCGGCGGGAGTGACAGTTGCCCACGCTCACCGGCTCACCACCAACGATGTCTCCCACCAACAAACGCGTAAAGAAAATCAAAGTTCATGTACCAAGACACAACTCGCAGCGCATAGGGCCTGCTCTCACTGCACAAATAGAAAAAGTTGCAAAGGAAAAGCGTCTTCGCACGGACGTACGTCAACCAACCAACGAAGTTTCGAGTGCGATAGCTATTGCCATTGTAACGTCACCATCTATATTGCCCGTTCTTGGAATTGATTTAAATACTAGGAAAGTGCTTCCGAGTGGAATTCGATGCTACTTACTGCCCGTGCTGAGCGGGGCCCACAGTGGGATATCGGCACACAGCAGTAGGTCTTTTCGCAGAAAAACGTCATTACACACTATGAACCTGGAACGCTGTTATAGATTCCAGGTTGAAGAGGGTTCAAACTTGTATTATGATCCCAGCCCTCTATTAGAATATCAAAAGGAAGAGAAACAAGCAGTCGCGGAGAGCCTTCCTTCTTCAAGTTCAAATCCTCATCATACCCCGCGCGGACAGTCATTCCCCATGACTGGCCACCATCCAACTAATGGGATGGTAATGTCGCAAATCGTGGCAACCCCCACAAGACATGGTGTACCAGGACCGTACCACGGTGGGCCGCAATTCAATGCAATTCCACCGGGTCAGTTCTATGGAGGCGGTGACCGTGGTTCTCCGATGGTAACGCGCGGGATGAGCATGGGTATGGGCATGGGCATGGGCATGGAAGGGATGGGTATCACGCCAGATGTGAGGAATTTATCGAGGAGGATTTAGGGATTTCTGTGTGGGCCTTATTGTAATGTAGTTTCAGTAAGCGTCTTTCTCGTCGTTCGCTGCAGTGCTCCATGAGAACAGCGGAACGTTCCTTGAATTGAACTGGTGACAATTTTACAATGCGTGTGCAGGGTTGTCACGGTATGAAAACACCTTCCTGGACCGTACTGAAACGCGAATGCGTTCGTCCCTCCACCATTGGACGCGCATGTCACAGTCATCGTCCCTCGACGAAATCGCGGAGCCTAACCCTGCTAAGGCCCGCGATATCCCATCCATCGTCGACAAGACAGCTCCTCTCGTCTCCTCGTACACCTATCACTCTCCGACGCCGACTGCGCCTGGTCCATATATTCTCGGAGTCGATGAAGCTGGTCGTGGTCCAGTACTTGGTCCCTTAGTTTATGGCGTCGCCTATTGTCCTGCGACTTACGAGGAGAAACTTGACGATATGGGCTTTGCAGGTGCGACAGACTCTCTATGTAGCCTGCGGTGTCTCTATCTGCGTGTAAACAGACTCCAAGACGCTCTCATCCGACACGCGCGCCTCACTGTTGGACGCGTTAAGCGGTGATGCTGCAAATATCGGGTGGTCCGTGAGGGTCTTAAGGTCCGCCCGTGTGTCCAGTTATGACTAGATGATCATCAACAACTGAACAATCCTAGCCCACGAGATATTTCCAGCGGCATGCTGCGCCGACCGCCAGTCAATTTAAACAAACAATCTCAGGACGCCACCATTCTGCTCATCCGTGAAGTACTCCAACGAGGTATCCAGCTGACAGAGGTCGCGATATTTAGCTCCGGGTGCTTGACTTCTTCGGGCTGACTGTGATCGAACTGTAGGTGTATGTTGACGCACTCGGCGCCACGGGACCCTATGAGAAACTTCTGTCATCGCACTTTCCAGGCATCAACTTTACAGTGACCGCAAAGGCCGATTCCAAGTTCAAAATAGTTGGTGCCGCGAGTGTCGCGGCGAAGGTTACACGTGACGCCTGGATTGAGTCCTGGATCTTTGAAGAAGACGCTCATGAATGCTCGGAGATGACGGGAATGGAAGGTATCAAGAGGTTGTGGTCTGAAGAAGTGGGCAGTGGTTATCCATCAGGTGTGTTTATTCGTCAGTCTTTTTTTTTATATCCCCAGAAATCGACCTGTACCGGTCTAGATCCAAATACAAAGACGTGGGTGAAGGATTCTCTTGAGAAGACATTCGGATATCCTTCCATCGCGCGGTTCTCGTGGACCACGATCAAAGTTGTCTTGGACAATAATGCCCATGCAGTGGAGTGGTCTGTAACGTGCTTTCAATTTGGCTAGTGAATTGCCCTGGCTGAAGCATCTCGTCCTGCAGGATTGACGATGGCAATGTATCGCTTGTGAAAGCATTCGAAAATGCCACGGGTCATGACAAGGATCGGTGTGTCGTTAGCAAGGACCTTTGCCTCAGTAGCGTCGGTACCTTGTAGCAAACATTCACAATTCATACCTTGCCAAGTGTGGAAGCGTATTGAATGTGATTCAAGTGTTTAATGACATGACCGCGAATTCATGCCATTGATCCAGAAGCTTCATATGACCAAATCAACGTTTGCAGGTCATACGACAAACTTTACTGTTCGTACAACCAAGCAAGTACCGCAATGGACATCCATTTGCCGTTGAACACCCAACCTCCACCTCATCTCCCAAAGGAGCAATGCAGCATCTCTCAATTTCTGGATGCTTCAAGCCAAGAGAGCAGACTTCCCTATTTCAACTCTGGATGCGAGGCTTCTGTCTCACATTTTTTTCTGTTTATGCCCACCAACCAGTAGCAACCACTCATCCCATGACTTCGCAACACACTTTATCGACCGTCTTAACAGCGCCCCAGCCCCATGCCGTCACCGCTCTCATTTCATTTATAGAAACTTGATTCCCGGTCCGGCCGCTTTATAAGTCCGCTATGTCATTCTCCAACTTCTCTTTGTAATCCGACTATTCCTGACAAACAGCTATGGTCATCTACCTCGGCGAACTGCTCTATAAAAGAGGATTGCATGCGAGGAAAAGACCATTCAACAAACCTCTTTAAC
>QLOU01001732.1:0-12737 GCA_003313715.1 Russula abietina
ACTAGATGAGAACGGTCAGAAGGCTAAAAGATGGAGTGCGGGAAAGATTGGATGCCGAGCAGCTTTACGTGCTTCCGGTCGTCAGGAAAATTGTAGCTGTACACGTCTTTATCAACGAATGAGTAACCTTGACACCATCATGGACGAGAGAACTGCACTTGGACTCACAAACCTGGACCAGTAAGACGCCAAGCAAGCACCAGCTGAAGAGACCTCCTATAAGCTTACATAGAAGAAAGATGCCGGTGGGCGTGTCTGATGATTAGGAGAGAATTATGGCACATACAAGCGCCGCAGTTCTGAGACGAGTAGTCAGAATACACTTGAGCGGATCTGGGACAAAACGGTAGTACCCACACTCGTGTAATGTGTGGAGGAACCGGAGGCAAGTCTGACATGGAGTATAGGATCGGGATGGAGCGGACAACGTATTAAAACCTCGCAAGCAAAGAAGACAAGGCTCTAGAGCTGAGGTGAGCCTGACGGGTTGCCTTTGCCTCGGGAGAGCGACGATATATATGAGAAACGGGGGTAGGTGATGACTAAGCGCCAATGTGTGGACCTAAGGATCGTAGGCTCTGCGTGTTGGGGCGAGGGCAATGAGAGTGGCTAGCACATGGAGAATTGAGTGTTTCAATTCACTTTTCCAGTTCGTATATCTATATATGGTTAGACTTATTTCCTATGCACACAAAATTCGAAAACGCGACTATCGATCTTGAATTCAGCTGTAAAAACTGTAAGTGTGCATACGCCATGACAAACAAAGTCCCAGATCAGAAGTACAGTCCCGTCTGCACAAAACAACATTCACTGAAGAGTGGTGAGCCACAAGGTTCCCAAGTTTCTGGCGGACCTCTGCATTGTTTCCGAACTGTCCTCGACAGCAGGAAAGGGCGTGTGGACGTTCAGGACCTTAGGACCTGAGTCGCGTTCAAGCTGGCCTACTGAAGAATGAAATTCAATAGCTATTGTAAGATGCCTTCCAGTTCAATTCAGTAAACCAGGTCTCACGGTTATCAATGGAAATACATACCCGCAGAATATACCTGCATTTTGACATCGGTAGGTTGAAACGGCCGGTCCAGCGTCGGAGATTTGGGCTCTCCCAGATTTATTCAGCTCAGCGCTAAAAGCCCGCTGGCGCTCAACCCGCTCTAATGTTACAACCGATGGTCCTACCGTCCGACACGACCTCAAGAGGCTCACGGGTCATTGACGCAGTTTTGGCCCAAGATTAGTGTCGCTCAGACCGCTCAGTGACAGTCCCTTGAACCCTGCTTTCCCCGCTGCTGCCCTGCCGGTTGATGGCGTCGTACTTAACAAACGTTACGAACCTTGAAAATTTGGCCATTTAAACCGAGGAACCACTTACAATAACACGCTACAAACCTCAGGCAGGAACCATCAAAACACCAAGAAGTGAGATACGTGAGTGAGAGTCTGAGATCGTGAGAATGTCCCAGGAAGCCGAAAATTGAAGGTGTTGAAACTTGAAAGGATTCAAAGGAGTGGTAACACCGGGTCGAACCGGCAACTGTCGTCGTGGTGGACCCAAAAAGGAATCAATCTCAAATTTTCAATTTACTTTTTCCTTTCTGGGCGCCAGTTGGGCTCAGTCTAAAATGTCCATGACTTGGATGGAGTGGAGAGAGTGGTTGCAATCACGGGCCAGGGTGGTCAATATACAAATAATTGGGTAGCATGGCGGTTGTGTGATCAAAGGGTAGTACGTACGCTGTGTACCGTCACGGTGACGGCCTAGTAGACGAATGAAAAAGAGTCCATTGCCTGTCAAACTTTTGAATACGGAAAAGAGGGGACAGAGAGAGGAGTCTGAACAACTGGCGGGCTGATCATGTATTAGATACGTATTGAACGAGTGCCCCAGGTCTCTTTCAATAGAGACCTGGTGGTTGAGGATATACCATGACAGAAGAGCGCGCGGTCTTTGGACAATTGCACCATGACAGTTCGTAGGCCATTCCTCCCGCTCCTGGACGAATGGGCAAAGCACTTTTCAAAGTCTCTTGGTCGGCGGACGTCTTAGGGTAAGCGGTCTTTCCGCGGGCTGCAGTTGGGTTCAAAAACTTCTGCCACGTATTGCCCTTTACGGCTTCGGCGATGAGTGCCTTGATGACTTTATCAGCCATCTACGTCAACGTTAGCCAAGATTATCCCGAGAACGATACGAGATCGTGGGTTCAAGGGATAAGGCGCACTTTAACGTGGTCAATGCACTGAACGATGGTCTAGATGTCCTAAGCGTTAGCCAACATTGACTCTGAGAATCGTGAAACATACACGTACTGAGATGGAACAAGTTCTCGTTTCGGAGGTGGATGGTAGCTCTACCCCTTCTAAAGGGAGAGCTTTTATACCTCTCTGGAAAAGCTGTGGTGGAATTTAACCCCGATGATATGACATTCCACCGGACACCGGCAATCAGTTAATCAGTCATCGTGCCCTCGACCTCAAGGAGAGAGGATGTTCCCTATAATCGTGGCTAATTTCAGCAGGGGGTGGCAGAATAATTCGGATACATGTCATACCGATCTGCGCTTGAAGCTTGAGGCTTGAGGCCTCACCGGCCTGAGTGTGTGTCTCGCGTCTCTGGCAATCCCATTTGGAATGCGATCCAGGAATGTCATTGTATTTTTTCTTTATGGGCGGTTATTGTCATGTTAGTCAAGGACCCCAAGGTGCAAAATCGAACAAAAAAACAACCAAGACGGCGTTTTCCCATCGTCATCGTGATATATCAATCACTCAGAAACCTTGGACGTCAAAACGAGTAACGGAATGAACCCAATACAAATTGGTGAGATCCCGAATCTACTCGAGTAGAATTATAACACCACCTTACTTGTGTGTCTATAGTAGCGAAGGCTGATCCTACGAACGATTGACTCAAAGCAACAAGGAATTGGATCTCTTGATTATTTATGATGAGGTATCGGTCACAAGTTCGGGGACAGGCTAGTCGATGTACCTGCAGGGTCATCGTTCGGAGCTGGTCAAACAGCACTCGCCAGAACTGAGAATTCTCTCCAGATGCCAGATTCGAATATACCAGGAAGAACATTGCCTGTTCAATGGAGACGTTGCCACAGGCGCTAGGGTCATCAACCAATTGTTGAGCACAGTATGGTAGTTGCAGTTACAGTAAATCGTAAACGTTATTTTTTTTTCAGCTCGGGCGGTGCGGGAATGCGGTACGGAAAAATGTCGTCGGAGTTCGGAGTGCCACGCGGAAGTACGGTGTGGCGTGCTCGCAGACCTCCGATGGCCGTAACTGAGGCCGGGACGCAGTATCTTCCCAGCCGTGCTCGTGCTCAGGCCCTATGGGGGCATTTTTCGAACCCTTCCCGCTGCTGGCCATTGCAAGGCTATTACGACCCCTTCTTATGCCGGGTAACATGTTATTGTGTTTCGTGCCTCATGTCCAGCCAGGAACCCGTATTGCATACTGGGTGATTAGTTACTGTGATCGGCCCATACAATGACATCCAGTATGCGGGTCCACGGTTACCCTTGTGTGCCATTGTATTTTCATATGAGTACATAATATGTCAGTCATAGCCAGGTGCAAACGATGTACGAGGACGAACAAAAGCGATGGACGGGGAAGGTGGCGTCTCCATTCCTCGCTACACATGTTCAGTTGTTCACCTCGATTGCACCAAAACCCAACCGGAAAACCGTAGGCCCCCGAGGTCTCCGCACGCCACTCGATTAATACACATTGGTCTTTCTTTTTTTTCTGACCTGTGCATGCCATGCAATGTCTAATCGTATGATTGAGTAGAGTAGCGGGACCCCATTGACGGGTAAACAGAGTGTGGAAAGTGGGGGCAAGGGCGACAAAAATTATGGGGCCTGAGCATGTAAATCAATTACGTGGCGAAGAGGGGCAGTGACTGCCCCGCTGAGGCAAAGGCCCCCATCCACGTATTTATTGCACTTTTCTTGTCCAGCTCCTATGCTGTCCTAGACGTTCCCCATCTCCGCTCTCGCTGAGCCCGACGTTATTGGCAAGACGGCCTTCTCTCCGATGGGTTCGATATCCTCTCCAGCAACCCACGGTTGTCAAGGAAGGTCACGACATCACCCTCTCGAGTAAACGGTACATTATTCCCCGCTCTAAACATCCATGTCCCAGTACATACCCTTTTTAGACGATCCAATCCCTGGATTGCAACCTGGAGGTATTGGTGAATCGGAAAAATGGTGGGTTGAACGGCAAGAGGCACTCGAACAAGCAGGATACTTGCTTCGGTCCCGCTGTCGACCTGGTTGGCAGCCATCATGGACCGGCACTGGTAGACCCTTTCATTACTTTGAGGATGGTCAGAGGGTCAGAGTGAGCTTTATACCTTTTCTTTCAGCCACTTGTGCTCACAAAATCAGATGCGCTTGGGAATGGACGCAACTCGCATGTCTGATGGGAGGCAAGTGATTTTGAAAAGGCTCCTTACAGAAGAGGGCCCTTATGAACTTGAAATCAACAAGCTTTTTTCGACCGAGCCCCTCGCCTCCAACCCCCGAAACCATTGCGTACATCTACTTGATGTTATTGAGCTACCCAATGATCCTCCAATTCTTGTCCATCCCTTATTGCGCCCTTATAACGACCCTCAGTTTCAAACGTTCGGGGAGTTTATCAGTTTCTTTGCCCATATATGTGAAGTGAGTTTCGCGTTCTTTCATTACGCGACGCAATTGTTCACTTGAACAGGGTGTTAAATTTATGCACGAGAACGATGTCGCCCATCGGTTGGTCGCGTTTTTGCGCACATTCATGCTCCTAATGTCGCACTATCAGTGACTGCACGGCCAGAAACATAATGCTCGACCCGTCGAATATGTATCCTGGATCTTTTCATCCTGTTGACATAGATCGAAGTAAGGACTTTCGCCGAAAGGCCAAGTGGTATTCACGAACGCGTCGCCCAACAAAATACCTCCTCATTGACTTTGGCCTTTCCCGTCGATATGATCCTACCAATGGGCCACCACTTGACAAACCATACCAGGGTGGCGACAAGTCTGCCCCCGAACACCAGGACACGGAGAGATTATGCAACCCATTTCCTACCGATGTATATTATCTAGGAAACTTAGTTCGAGAAGGTTATATCCAGGTTCGTGTAGTCTTCTTTCCTCCGGCGAGGTCTTTCTGACAGACAAACCTAGAAATTCCGGGGATTCGAATTTATAGAACCACTGGTGACCGATATGGTCCAGACGGATCCCACGAAGCGCCCTGCCATGGACGAGGTGGTCACTCGAGTTTCTGAGATAAGGAGCAAACTCAGTACATGGAAGTTGCGATCGCGGATAGCTCGCAAGTATGAACTCTGGCCAGTTACTGTCTGGAAGTCAGTTGGTCATTGGTATTGTACCGTCGGCTACATCCTTGGTAGCAAGGCAGCCATTCCAGAACCAAAATGAATCATGGTCCTATCACTTACTCCTGTTGTCCCTTTGCTTTTTTGTTATCATCACAGCATCGCACGCTCATTATTACCATTATACCCACTGTTTCATCTGCTATCTAGTTTGATCTGTCTGCCCCCGCTTCGCTGCGTTCGTTACATTGTTTCTTGTTGTCGCCTGTTGTTGACTTGGAAACTGAATACATACACGTCTATCTAGCTACCCCCATAGCCTAGATTAATCTTAGAAGGGAAGGCAGTCCGCGGCAAGGTCGATATCAGATCAGTGTGAAGATACGCCCTGACCTCATGAAACACGGCGATTGTGGTATTGTGTTCTCGTAGATACCCCCACCAATTAGTCAACACGTTGTGCAACCCGTTCCCCACAGGTATATACTATCTGGGAAACTTGGTTAGCGGATATTTTATGCAAGATCGCGCCCGTATCTGACCGGAAGACCGTTCTTATACATGGGCAAAAATTTCAAGGGTTCGAGTTTATGGAACCTCTCGTCGACATGGTCCAACGGTGACCCGACGAAGTGTCCTAAGATGGACGAGGTCGCCACATTTTCGCGAGATTAAGCTATTAAGGGCAAACTCAGTACTCACAGATAGTTCAGCGAGACGAGAGTTGGCCACTTGCAATGGCAGTATGGCGATCTGTTACATGTTACTAGTCATCGGCATCAGACCAGTCACCGCCATTGGCTACTACGTCTTGGGTCGTAATTGAAGGAGGCCATTACTGAACCCTAAATGAATAACGCGCTGTCCAACCCTACTTTGAAGGCATCTTTTGTTGTCCTACCTTACGCACTATACTATGCTGTCCTGCTTACGAAAATACACGGATTCGATTGCGCACTAATTCAGGGTCGACGGCAACTACGCAGGCCGGGATGCCCAGGCTCTTTCGTCCTAATTGCTGTCTTGAGCCGTTTCGCTCGTGGGATCAGCCTTCTCTACCCTCACAGGCCCTGGACATACTGTATAAGTAAGGCGGTGTTGTATTTTTACAAATTGAGTAGATTGGAAGTGAGATCGGGTTCTCACCAGTTGCTCGTTATGGCGGCAGATGTCCAGCGCTTCTGACGATCAACATATAATGATGAAAACGCCGTCTCCGTTTTTTTGTTCATGCTCGTACAATTTTGCACACCCTGATCAACATTAACCGCCCTTGACAGAGTAACAGATACAATAACGCACCTAGATCGCATTTCAAATAGGATCATATGAGCCAGGAGACGCACGAAACATAACAATGACAACACGCTACCCGATGCATAAGGGAATATCACGTTGCGAAAGAGTTGTCCGAGTACGATCCTAAGCCAATGAGCAGATAAACTGGATTTTCCCGAGCAGAGCTGGAAACCGCTCGTGCTGGGAAAGAGGGAGACAAGAAAACAACGGCGGAGGAGAGAGAATAGATATGAGACATGAAAAAGGTAGGTAGGCGCGAAGCCAACTGGGCACCGTGGTAAGAATCCGATCCGCCAAACTTTTCCTCCATCTCGTCTTCATTTCGCAATAGCCCAACAAATCATTGACTTCCTGCAAAATTTTGACACGGGTGGAGGATTAGGAGATATCGATCCGATTGAAGCATGGTAGGTTGAGCGGCAAGAGGCGTTGGAACGCGCTGGATACATGCTCCGACCTCGCTATCGCCCTGGTTGGAAACCCTCGTGGGCTGTGTACGACTCTCGAGAAGAGTAGACATACGAACGGATGAAGAGGTAATAGGACCACCCCTATGTGAGGAAGCGGCCCGTCAACCGTGCGGGAAACACGCACAGCGAAAGCGGGGGAAAGATTCGAGAGAGAAACGTTCGTAAAGAAAAGGAAAGAAAAGATGACATATCGATTACGATTGTCGTATGTCAAACATGCATCTATATTCCCACACAAAACTGTTTCACATTTTCCCAGCGTTCGCATCGCCATTCGACCGCGGGCGAACAGTATTAGCATCCGGGCGAATGAGAAGTCGCCGTTCGCGTAGCCAATGGGGCGTTAGATCACGGGCCCCCACGTCGTTTGTAGAGGGGGATTGGCCAAACGATCTGCACATTATTGCGAGCGGAGCAACCTCGGCTTACATACGCGATCGGCCAGTGGAGATATCAGAACAAACAAGTACAAATGATTTCTCGAATTTGAAATTGAGTGGGAAAACCGTAAAGCGCCCAAAAGTCGTGTAAAACGTCAATTGAAGGTCCACGCGAAAGGGGCGCTTTACGGTTTTCCCACTCAATTTCAAATTCGAGAAATCATTTGTACTTGTTTGTTCTGATATCTCCACTGGCCGATCGCGTATGTAAGCCGAGGTTGCTCCGCTCGCAACAAGTTCCTTTCTCCAAATCGCGTGTCTTTCCGACCAAGCTCTCCTTTTTTTTCGACTTCGAATGTGTGGCTGGCTGACGAATCGTGCACCGCCCACTGCTTTATTCGACCCCAACACCGCCGTTGGGCCTTCTTTCTCTGCTGAAACTTGCATGAATACTTCAACGGGTGTGAAAAGGCGTCCCATTATTGCTCTCTCTCGTTCCACTGTCCTCTTACCTCTCTATAGCGCTACACTGCGTTTTCCTTTCTTTCCCCCCTTTCCCGCCACTCAGCCACAGCCACAGTCCCAAATACGCTCAAATAACGGTCTCATGCTGTCCATTCGCTGTGAACGCGTCCTGAACACTCCTTCTTTTCTCTCACAACCGTGTCGTCCGTCTCGCCCTCATGGTGAACATGAAATTGCCCATCGCCGACCGTGTCCGCGCGGTCCGTCGCTCCTTCGCTCACGAGCAATTGTCTGCGGTCGTTCCTTGCCATCATCTTACTTGTCGCCCTCCCCGTCATTGACTCCTTCCGTCCTCTCTCATCATTTACACATGCGTGTCGTCCTCTGCACACGCTGCAATCCGTGGCTCACTCCAACTGCGGCTACATGGAACCCTACTTCATGACTCTGTCTCGTTCCGCCCGTGCTGCTCTTGCCGTACATGACCGTACAGACGACAGGCCGCACCCTCAACTTGACTGCCTTGCCGAACAAGATGTCCTTCTCGACAGCCAGACGACGTAGTTCTTGGCAGATCGCCTTGATGAGGAATGTTTTACCACAACCCGCAGTGCCGTCCACGTTAATGATTTAAGATTTCGTTGTCATCCTCATCCTGTTGTACAACGTGGTTTTCATCTTTCCAACATCGCAAGGTGTCGCGCGGGTGATTATGCGATACAGAACACTCTGCAAAGAGTTCCTGCCAGGTGAGCAGTTCACCGTCACGTTCAGTAAGTTGGTGGAGGAAACGGAAAGGATGGTGAAGCATGACTTTTCCGGGTTATGAGATAGGCGAGGGAATGTACGAAAAATGACAGTTGTGGATAGTCTTCGCTTGTGCCATGCCATTGTCCGTTTCGCCAGGAAAACTGCATCATAATGTCATGCAAAGAAAAGTGGCCCATATGCGGAAGGCGTTTCATGTACCATTAGGGCCATGATTCGGCAGTGACCTCTCTCATAGCACCATCGGCAGAAATGTTTAGAGTCTGAAATAACACGAATTGGATCACGTCTGTCCCACAAGAGCGAGCCCCCGCAGGCTTTACCTGCGTCCAGAATTAGAAAATCAAAAGCTTTGTCGTGGAAGAAGCACGTGCACTGCTGTGCTACAGTAAGAAAAAAAAAGCTGTGACTGGTGAGATCGGTGAGAGCCTCCACTGCACCTCCATCTTGGGGCGACATCCGTTCTGTCCTTATTGGCAGACTTCCTTTCAATTTGATCCCTCCTCCAACCCTCCGCACACATTCATGCACCACTCCCTCGGACGTGCGAGGCTCGTCTTCAATCTGCTACCAGTCTCAATCTGTCCGCCTCTGCGCCGTCCTCTCTCCTCCCTACGTTCAGCATATCTTTCCTCAATCTCCAACTTCACTCGGGCCTGTTGACAGCTGCCACGTCGTGCATTCTCAAGCATGTCAGACACTCTTGATGATCTCTTCAACTATTCATCGGGACGCTGGCTGTAAGTCTTATACATGTTGCACTCTGGCGTACATTCTAATCTGAAATCTCGCACGTTCAGCGTCAACAATGATCTTCGCCTTGCGGAGCGCAGACGTGAGTTCGACGTCAACGAACTTTGTCGACTTGCGGCACGGTCGAAGTTCTCAAGATATCGACACATTTGTGAAGCTCGCCGAGGGCGGCTTCAACCGGACTTTCCTTATCACCATGCATGACGACTTCGAGATGGTAGCCCGCATCCCGCATCCCGTCATGGTCCCCAAGTTCTATGCCATCGCTAGTGAAGTGGCCACAATGCGCTTCCTCCGTTCCTCTGGTCTGCCTGTTCCTGAGGTTTACGGTTACTCTCCTTCGTCGGACAACGCTGCGAAGACGGGGTATATTTTCATGGAGTTTATGAGAGGTACGAAGCTCAGCGACGTGTGGATGGAGCTGGAGGAACCGGATATCGTTTCGGTCTTGCGTCAACTTGCCCAGCTCGAGTCTCGGATGATGTCGATTCCTTTTCCGGCTGGTGGAAGCCTCTACTATGCCAATGACCTGGAGAAGGTGGCAGGGAGGATGGGCATCCCGCTCAACGACGAGCGTTTCTGCGTCGGTCTAGATGCTAGGCTGCATATGTGGTACGGAAGGAGGTCGCAGCTTGACGTGGACAGGGGGCCGTGTACGTCACTCTTTGCCTTTTCTTTTGATGAACTTTCTGGAACTATTCGAGACTATAGACGAAAACGCCGAGGCAGCGCTTGTATCAGCAGCTGGCAAGGAACTAGCGTATCTGAAACAGTTCAATCGACCCCTACTACCATTCCAGCGTGAAAGAAGGGAAGCTTACGGGTACAAGGAGCAGTCACCGTCGGACCACATCAAGAATCTCGAACGCTACCTTCTCATCGCATCCTCGCTTGTCCCTAAAGACTCAGCCCTCCATCATTTCCGTATCCGCCATCCTGATCTCCAGCCGAGCAACGTCATCGTGTCGACCTCGTCAGACTCTAACCAGTTGGAAATCGTGGGCCTGCTCGACTGGCAACACGCCTCGATCCTACCCCAGTTTCTCATCGCTGGTATACCAGGTCGCTTGCAGAACTATGATGACCCGGTCTCGCAGGCTCTTATCCCACCCTCACTGCCGGCGAATGCGGACGAATTAGACCAATCGGAGCAGAGCGACGCGATGGGACTCTACCACCGCCGTCTCGTCCACTTCCACTACGTCAAGAACACGAAGGAGTACAACAAACTCCATCACGATGCGTTGTCAGACCCAGTGGCCATGTTCATCTGCCGCCTTTTCGACCGAGCAGGTGCTCCATGGGAGGGTGAGACTCACGCGCTGAAGGCTACGCTGATAGAGGCTGTGGAGAAATGGGAGAAGCTTACGGGAGAGGGTGTGCCGTGTCCAGTCGTGTTCGAACCCGAGGACCTACGCAAGACGAAGGAGCTGAGCGCAAAGCTGCAAGTAGCGGACGAAAATTTTGAGGGGTGTCGAGGCATAGTTGGTTTCGAGACGGAGATATGGGTGTCCAATGAACACTACGAGATGGCCATAGCCCTCGCCGAGCTGCTAAAGCTGAGGGTGTTGACACAGATCCCGGAAGAGGAAGTCCGAGCTAAGATAGAGACGAATTGGTTCTTGAACGATATGGATGAAAAGGATTACATGTAATGAATCGATCGAAGTATTCCACAGTGTTGTCAATTTATTTAGTGCTATCGTATACATGTCTAGTCGACCGGTCTTCAAGCTTCAAAGCTTCAAACCCAGTGAGGATTGAGCTGAGAGATGACTTGGACACTATCCGGTAAAAACCGGACCACCTAATCCGCGTCACATACAGAGCCACTCATTGGCACAATTTCGGGCTCCTTCACTCAGGCGTGATCCGATCAAGTCTTTCTCCGTCAGAAAACCCGATGCCATTCGACTGTCCACAATATACAGGCTATTTACAATTCCCTAACCCTAATCCCGAGTCCCTTCCCATCACCTCGACGCTTTTTATGTTTGCCGGTGTTCTGGTCACTCGAGTTTCTGAGATACTTACCAGGCTCGACCTCTCAATTCGGACACAACGCAAACACCGTATAGCCCATCTCAGAAAACCAAAGTGCCGCGTTTCTTCCCACACCCGTATCAAGAAGGTTTGATATTCCATATTAATATTATAAAGGAGTAATGAACGCACCTTCGTGAGCCCCTAGGATAAGTTTTTCGAGGACCCCATACGAGTCAGACGCCAGCTCGAAGAGAACCGCAGAGACACGTTCAAAGGCGGAAAGCAGGACGGAGATCGCGGCGATGAAGGCGGATTAGCCTCGTAACCAGGCCCTCTAAGGTGTAAACCTCGATATCTCTCTTAGGATTCGCCGAGAGACGGTCACCGGTCTAGAAGGCGGATATCGGCCATTGGATTGCCCAGACTGGGAGTAGCCAGTTGATCATCATGGCAGGGGGAGGTGATTAACGCACGGAAGTCCAATTCCCATGTCTGTCTCTCGTTCGGATTTGCCCCCCAATCTAGATTCCCCACGCACGCTCCTCCTCCGTGCTCACTTACCCTCCTCCAACCCGCAGCACCCGCAGCTTCATCAACGTAATGACGTCCACGATCATGCCGTATTGTCAAGATTAACACGCACATCACCATCTACACGCACTCTCATGCCAATCGTTACGTGTTACCTGTCATTCCACATCCCGCTGGCACCAGCGGCACGCCTGGATCACTGATCTCGTCCGCAGCATTTTCATTCGCCACTACGTTTCTCACTCATCTTTCATCTTACTGTATTGTACGTTTCTGCTCTCCCACTAGCCGACCTTGATCTCGGCAGTCCTTGTGGTGAGGGATATGATAAATAATAAACGAACGCACTCCCGGGCTCAACTACCGTATTCTTGTGATTTCCGAATTTCAAATTAAAAGGGTGTGTGATTTCGTGGCTGTACCGCGTTGGCGTTGTTGCTGCCCGCGTCAATCCATCTGTCCTGAGTATGGACGAGACCGAGATTGCAACCCCAATTCTGCCAGGTCTTTGTTAGGCAATAATTGAAATTGAATTCTAGACTCGCCCCCTGGGCAAATCTTGCAATAACTCATGAGAAATTTTGATTGCTCTTTACGGACCCTCTATCAAAATTTCCGTCCTTTCTGCCCGTCTTGACGTCATTTGAATTGAACTAGAATTACCTGGACGCATCTCACAATGGAATCTATCGAAGGATGTACCGAAACTACTGTCTGTCCGCGATGCAAAGTGC
>QLOU01001733.1:434-13126 GCA_003313715.1 Russula abietina
ATATATATATAATATTAAGTGCTAGTCAATAATATAAATTTCAATGTAGCTTTTAAAGGTCTTTTTTTTACATTCTCAATAGTGCCATAGGTTTGTAGCTTTAGCAATTTCTAAAATATATCTAATGGTCTAGTATAACTATATTTATAAAATAGTGTAAAGTATGCACAAATATATATAACTACAGTATATATAGTTATATTTATCTTTAACTTAAATATTATTGTATTAGTATATATCCTTAGTAGCATAAAGTTCAATTCTATTCTAATGTGTATTTATATTAGTTTTTATACTCTATAAACTATGAATGTCTATATAATATACTAAGGCACTTTATATACTTTTTACTTGTAGACTAACAACCTAAATGAGAGTTAGAGATAGTTTTTTTATATTTTCACTCTTGTAACATTAATATTAAGCAAATAATAGATTGTTAATATTATAATTAAATATAATTATTATATTGTATTGTAATTATAATATAATTATATCATATTCTACTATAATCATAGTGTTAAAATTATAATTAGAGATGTATTATAATTGTATTTTTCTAAAATAATCAATATATATTAAATATAAGTTATAATTCCAAATGTCCTAGAGCCCATTGGAATAAGATAATATTTGAAGGTATGTGAGAAAATTCTGGTCATCTACTATAATATAAAGCACCTAATTGGAAATGCTGACATATAAGATGGGGGGATAAATCTCGAAGACAACTTTGGATCTGATAAGTCATAATTGATTACACAACATAATTGGCTGGTGGGATAATTTCTTTCTTTTCTTTCACAAGGTCCACAGTGGAAGACCCATACTGCCAGTATGGTTCCACCCATCTAAATCATGCATCCAACCTCAGCTTTAATTTGGTTTGACCCCCATACCCTGATGCGCAAGCCCTCCCATGTGCTACGCATGCGACCATGCGGAGCACCTAGGCATGGCAGTGCTGCACCCATGTGGAGCTAGGGATAATCACGGGCCGCCCCGGGGTTTTTTTAAGCGACCCGTACCCGCCCGCCAGCGCTACCCGTGCCCCGCGTCAAGGGTATGGGTTTCCCGCTCTCAGGGTACGGGATCCCGCACGATAAGGGTACGGGCAAGGGTGAGGGGTTGCCCGAGGGTTTGTTATTTTTCACACTGTTGGTGTATTTATGTATGTACTATTTACTCCACGTGTGCTGCATGATGTGCTACAGCCCTACTACTACTACTACGACGACGACACAAACGACATGCAGACCACGAGTCACACGACGACAACACAAACAACGCGCATACAAGGACGACGGCAAGACAAACGACAACGATAACACAAACTACGGCAAGAGCCACAAGACAAATGACGCACAGACAATGACGACAAACGACAAACGGCGCAGACAAATAACTACATGACAAGCCTACGTAGGATACAAGTAATCTAACAAGTCTTGCCTGTTTGTGTGCATGTGGCGTTGTCTTCCTGTATGTCCTTGATGGTGTCACTACCGGTCGCCAGAGCAGGTCATTGGGGTCGTCAGATTGTCAGTGAGTGACAATGAGTTGAGTGCTATTGACATACCAGATGTCGTGAGCGTGTGGTGGCGAGCGGTCCTGCTGCCGCTGTGCCACTGCTGCTTGATCGAGAGTGAAAAGAAAATCCTTAGTGGGCAACATCTCCTCCCAACTCTAAGGCATGGTGTTGTCGGTTTCGACGGATTGGCGATGCGATAGGGGCAAAACATGTTCGGGTACGAGGAGTTGAACGCGTTGCAGTATAGTAGCTTGTTCGGCGAGAGATTTGTCATCTTCGGTTGGTATTTTTGGGGGGCTGTCATACAGGTCCGGTGGTAATGTTGACCGTTATATATAGTGTGATCAGTTGGGCCGATTTTCCCTCAGTGCCATTCCCGAGGGTACATGTGATATCTGCACACGAGATCTTCAGTCGGTCGAACGAAGGGAAATTCTCAACAGGACGAACCACTTTGAGAGGCTAGGGGTATCCGCATCTCATGGGTGCCTATAAGGATGTCAGGATGTGCAGATCGCTTCACAAAAGGGTGGAGTGACTCAGAGTGAGTGATGAGATAAAATAAATGCGACGTACATAGACTGCAAGACTTTGTAAGACTTCGACTTCGTGATTCCGGCGTCGATGCATCGTTCTGTCTGTCTGTGCACGGGTGACGTCGTCTCGCGTGCGATGGAGCCTGGTACTGGACGAGCCAGGTGTTACGGTGATGGTCTGGCACAGTAGCCAGAGGCGCGTGCGGTGGTGCGGATGGTCGTGATGAAGATGTCTTGCTGATGACATGACTGGGCGTAGTGAAGGGGCTGCATGTGGTGCTCATCGAGGAAGTCAGAATCAAAGTCGAACGGGATGAGGGAGCACTTACCATCCAATTCCTTTGTCGCCCATGCTGCCACTGCCTAAGTTCCTATGGAATTGGTTACAGAAGGGAGGTACACGCATGGATGTGATGGGCGACTCAACGTTGATTGGACTTTGTGAAAGTGGACTTGAAGGGGCTGCGCGGCCTCTTGCAGACGCGAGGGAATGTGACTTATGTGAGGAAAACTGAAAGGGAACAAAAAACATGCGATCGTGGGGCGGAGCATAGTGCTTGTCACCGTGGGGGGCGAAACGTAATGGTCTTTATCGTTTGACACGAAGCAGAGGTTGTCGAGGACAACTCTACAGAGGGGTGACCTAGAGGTGGGAATCAGTGCCGCGCCACCGCACCGGTCAGAAACTCATACCGTAGTTGAAATGGATGGAGGTCACGTCGAGGGAGAAAGAGGAGATGAGAAAAGAGGGAAAGAGGGAGGGCGTCGAAAGGAATAAGAACTTGATGGGTTGATCTGATAACTTGAGAGCTTGGATGAAAAGGGGCCGCGTGGCCTCTGGACGGTGATTTCAGATTCTGGACTTGGGAATATTGAGAGCAGGAAGCCACCCCGAATGCCTCAGTGCATCACAGAATGCACCGAGAAAGTCGCAGTGCGGCACGGGAGAATATAACGGAGATGGAGATGGAGACAATGAGATTGAGGACAGCTGCAGTGCCGCAAAGGAACTGCGGCGACTTGCAGCGCGGGGACTTGGTTGTAGTTGGTTCTGTGGAGATCGGTCGAGATCGCTGGAGATCGCTAGATCTGGATGATTGGCCCGTGCATGCCCGCTGGAGAAAAGTCTAACCCGCAGCGGGCTGGGCCAACCCTTGCTGTGGGCATGGGTTGGTCGCGGGCTGGAATCTTCCAACCCACACCTGCACCCGGAGCAACCCGGCCCGCCAACCCGCACGGGTCACTCAACCCGTGATTATCCCTATGTGGAGCATGGGTCCACCTAGTTTAGTATAAAAATGACAGAGTCTGGAGAAATTTAGATGGGTGGCTTAGGAATTTTCAGAAATGTCTTAATCATTTTATAAAATGAGTCAAGTTTTTTTATTAATCTTCTTATCAATTGCCTTGGTACTAAATGATAACTCAGTAGGCATGATGGTCCTATTCTTGCTACTAAGAGGCCCCAGTAAACTAACCACCACATATATGCAGTCATTAAAAGGGGGCTTAGGCCATTTCATTTTATTGAAGCTGTTCAACACATTACATCCAATGAAGGACTCCTTCTTGTAGATTTTGTTCTTCAAATGATGAATGGAGAGCTAGGGTGGTATAGAAATGGGAAAGAAGTTGCTTTGATATTGGATAAGGGGTGGAAAGGGGGCAATTGTAGTAGTTGTGGTGTCACAGCAATCAACAACACAACAAAACACTAATTGATCAATCTGACCATTGACCACCGGCCATTCCGAGCCGGTTTTCCCAGGGTCACATGTTGTCAATAATCTAATTGCTGTATGCTGTAAAGA
This sequence comes from Russula abietina, assembly GCA_003313715.1. Classification (NCBI taxonomy): domain Eukaryota; kingdom Fungi; phylum Basidiomycota; class Agaricomycetes; order Russulales; family Russulaceae; genus Russula; species Russula abietina. The sequence goes on from QLOU01001733.1 coordinate 4,313, forward strand.
CGAGAGCAGCAGGACAGTCATTGAGTCCCACCCGAGTCTTTTGCTGCTTACGAGTCACTTTCTATGGGCGCAAGACACGTACAGCGAGCCATTCGCGGGGAGTGCCGAAATGTGGAACTGGGAAGGACTCTGGGGGACATGTTGTGATCCGACGCAAGGCCGCGGTGCACGCAATTAAGATGTCAACGTCAATAGGATGCGCTGCAGTGGCAACTTCCACCGGCCGTGTCGCCAAACTTGTGGCCATGAAAGCTCCCAACGGACTCAACCTGGTCCCACTCTCCCCTCAGCAGGTTTCAGGGAGCGGTACGCGCCCGGGTTCCTTTCTAATCCTTCCGCGGTTTCTGCGGCCGCCGCCCACTTCTTGCTAGGTTAGCTTCCCTCCCTCACCATCAGACCTGCCTCCTCTCGGGCGGACAGCCATAAACAATGCGGTAAGTCCTTATAACCTCCATGTTTGACCTGAACGAGTCCTCACCTTTCCTTCTCCTCTTCACTGCAGTTCACCTTCACCCGCAGACCAGTCACCAGTCACATCAACTCGTCGGCCGCCCGGCGCTCGTCGCCCCTCAGCACCGGCTCCTATTCTACCCGATCTTGGATCTGCCGATCGTAAGGACCCATCTCGCTCACTTCATCACGATCATCCCCACCCCGGCGAACACACCACATACGCAAAGGTACCTTGTTGTACCTCCCTTTCACCTTTTTCATTTTTATAATTCAAATTATTGCCATTCTGCACAAGTCTCCTTCACTGGATATCAAATCAAAAATCGAGAGCAGAATCTCTCCACGCAGCGCCTCAAACCCACCAGAGTCACACGACACTTTCCCCAAAGTAGAAGAAATGTCTCGTCGTATTGAAGCCTCACCTTATGTCGCCAAGTAAGTGCTCTGTATATTTTTGATATTTTTCCCCGAGTAACTTCACAATTGCAGTGATGGCCGTCTTGCCAATGCCGTACATGTACAACCATCCCCTCCCCCACCGATTGCGACACTACCCCAGTCACCTTCACTTTCCTCTTCTTCTCTAGATCGTTCCTCTGTGTCTTCGCCTGCACCAACCAGACGAGGTTCGGTTCAAAGTATACATGTCGCCGCCCCATATAATGGCGAGGTCTACTATCCAGGTACTGAATCTGAGCGCTCACGCGCATATTACCACCAATCTTCAGGACACACAGAATCACTGTATCGTGTCCAACCACGGCCAGACATTCACTATCCACCAACCCATGAAGGTCCTTCGCGTACTACACCATATCTTCCCACGGCACATGTAGTGCCAACACAGATATCCAGTGGTGCTCATGAGATCCCTAGCCACTATCCCGGACAACAGCACTTCAACGCCATATACACAGACGATGCCACGACTAAATTGAACGACAGAATTCGCAGACGGTGTTTCAATTGTTGCACTACAGATACGTCTACCTGGAGGAGATCCAGCCTGAACCCTGGCAAGGTGGTTAGTATATTGCATGCCGCCCTTCCGTAGTACCGTTTCTCACTGCTATCACAGCTTTGCAATAAATGTGGATTGTTCGAGCGTACACACAATCGCGCAAGGCCAGAGCAGTTCCCCCACAAGCGAGGTCCCCTCGCTACATCATCGCTCAAAGTGCGCACATCACCACCCCAACACAATGCAATGCCTCCCGTCAGTTCACTGCCACCGCACCAATATAATCACCCATCTATCGCCCCTTTGCTTTCCCGGACTGAAAATGCACATACACCACCTCGTGGGGAACCGTTGCCCCAAATCCAATCGTGGCTTCCCTCTGCCGCAACTCCAGGAGGTGAGCGCCCGCCAACCCCGAAAATTTCCGCACGATCTACTCACACTCCCTAAGCGCCTGTATCGTATCGTTCTCGCAGCCCATAGTTCGAAAGGGCGTCTCTTTCCGTTGTGTAGGTTACTGTCCGCCCCAACTGGATCGCTTCAAAATTTGCTCCGAGCCTCTGATGAGTCCTACCTGATATGCTTTGCCTGCTATATATTTGGTGAGACATGTTACCGAGTAACCGAGCTTCGGCATACTAGGTTTGCACTCACTGCCACGCCCGCTTGATGGTTTCAGGGCTGCGCCCCACCCCCAATTCCGTATCATTCTATAGATGTCCTTGTCATGCCGCTCTGTTTCACTGACCTTCTTACTTGCAACGGTTACTCACCGACTCTGTGATATACATATGTTGTGACGCGACTAAATGCTTTCTATTGACCTGCTGTATCAGTTTTTTTATACTCGTTGGATGAATTCTATCATTGCATCGTGATGGGGTGATGGGGTGCTTTTCCTCCCTGAATATGATGCGAATCTGAATTGAATAACGGCAGAAGTATCTGAGACCCGAGGCTTTTTTACGCTGTTGCATGCCCTTCTCAACGTCGCACTGTTGGATGATTGGTTCCCTGATTGGCAGTGTTTCACGGTATGACGGCGAACTGCAGCAAGGCCTGTTGAGTGAGCGCCAATCAAAACCCACGTACACATCTAGAGGCCTTGACTCGGAATCAATTCGGTGGATACAGTCTTCTCCACTGTAGTGTTCAGGTTCATCATTACGATATTATATTGATTCACGCGAGAATCGTACTCATACACCACCGGTAGCTGCGCACGCCGGGCGCTCAAGTCGCAGGATACTGCCATTACTGGTAACTGGACTCATAATAATCTCTGAATCATTCATGCCACGGGAGCGAGCGGTATGCGCCATCAAACATGTGGGAAGGAAGAAGCAAGTGGACTTTCTACTGTAGTAGCACTAGCACATGGCGGGCGCCCACTGGTAGCCCGAGATGCACGGTTCACGGTTGATTCCGGATAGAAATCATAGAAGCATGAAGGCGTCCAAATGACCATAGACACACTACAATAGCACACGCAACTCGTTCAACTCACAGCCTCTAGTCACAGTACTATATGGTTTGATCATTCTCAGTTATTCTTATCTACCAGACACCTGTCATCACACAGACCAGAGGATGCGTCCTTAGTTCACACGTTTTGATGTCCGGTGCCAGTGGAGGGTCCGGGCCCAGAGGGGAGGCTCCACATGATACCAGTATGTGCCTCTGCTGAGTATGAACGGCGTCAATGTAACTGATCCCAACGCCCCGAGAAACCACTTACGGTAAGATCACCTGTACTCACGCCCTTATCTCGAGGTGTCGGATCCCAATTGAAGCCATGATCCGGTTCCTCTTATGAAATCGGGTGTTCGTGTTCCATAGACGTCAAGCCTATGCCGGCACTATAGGAACGTCCAAATTAGCGGCGCTGACATGGTTCACTTGGAACAGGAACAGGATGCCACGATGATATGTTCTTTGCTTCTGAGTTGGTGTGATCCCGGGCCTCATTGTCCCAGCGTCTGCCTTATGGTAGTGCTAGTAATACGGCATATCTTTGACAGGCCATATGGAAGTATTACAATTCTCCGCACAGCCTGAGTAACATCGCAAAAAGCACAGATTAGAAAGCGACGATATCAATAAGGGAAGTCGTGATGTGATCAACGAAGGGAAGTACGACTTCGTTGATGATATGATAGCACTGGGATTTAGCCTTGTTGGATCACTGTGCCACTGGGCGTTGCCTGTATTAGATACCATACCATCTTATTCGAAGTGCTTTATCGATCAGGGGAAAAGGTGGTGCGCAGCGAGGGTGATAGACCGCTCGGATGATAATGGTCACCGTTTGGAATACAACCGATAGGAAACTTCGTGTACCTCGTTAATCCATGTGTAAATTGTAGGAAGTCTGAGCCTTTATTTTTGGGCGACCAGTCAGACATCTTCTCCTCGTTGAAGCATGGCTGAAGCAAGGCAGGCTTACACCTGGTCATATACAAATGGGTCAATCAATCGAATGACTCTTAGGTGACCGATGACCACTGACCTCATGGTGCCTTACGTGGGTCGGCGGAGATTCGGCAGCTACAAGGGGATCATCTGGTAATTGGCTGTCAGTGGATGTACCATAATTTGGATGGCCCTCACAAGAGTCGATAAGGATGCGGACAATTGTCATGAGTTCGAAAATGACAAGTTTGAGTACCACAACTGGAATCGCGTGCGGAACTCTGGTCTACCTCATGGCCTCCAATGGTCAAGGTGTTTCGAGGAAACGGTACCACGCCTTCCGAGTCTGTACCACGGACAAGGGAGGGATGTATTCTAGGATGGGCGGATGGGCGTATTGCTTATGATACCCTCGGAAGAAAGGATAAAGAGGGTTGAACAATGAACCAGCACCCGCGGAGCCCGTGGCGTAGAGTGCATTCTAGTGAATTCGAACCCGAGGTTCCTTGTTTGCTGATATCACATGATCCTCTGACGTTCCATTCTCACACTAGGCTCCATTTAAGGTACAATGCTCCCACGGATATTTACCCATGGCTGGATTATCCGTGGTTAAATTAGTAGGACATACAAAAGGTGCTTCGAGGAGTAGCAAAAGTTATCAAAACAAATCCGAGACCGCCATGCCAATGTGTCATCAGGCTACCTGACGAAGCTAGTGAAAGGGGCGCCGAGAGATCTTTGCTGTATTCCTAAGCCGACACCGACGCGGATTTATTCATCACCCGTTCATTCCAGCAAGAGCAGATACCCGTGAACACTCTGTTTTGGCGTTGTCAAGACCGTCGCGACGGCCCTTTTTGTACTGTACACCTCCTGCCAGTTTGAATACATCGGAATTCGTGGGGTTAAGTAGATGGAGCTAATCGGGGGCTGAAGCGGTTGGAAAATGAGAGCACTGGCAAAGAAAGATATTCTTACTGTAAAGGGTGAGCGCCGGTGAGCGCCGAGCAGGGATAGGCCCATGGTCATCATACTACGATAAGTCGATAAGTCGAAGACATCCATCGAAACCTGAATCTTCTGTTTATTTTTGTTTGTTCGTCCAATGGTTCGTCCAAATGCAAGCTTCACAGGTATCGGAACGCGGGGAAGACCGGGAGGTACACGACTCGCAGACGTCCCGCGTGCCCGAGCCAGTGTCGGACCAGCACCTTACCTTTCCACTTGCGGCGCTCTCTACATCTCCTTCACGTTCTCTTTCTCGTTAGCGCCTCCCTTTCGGTGGGAATGTTTTCCCTTTTCCTTTGCTTTGTATTTGTGTTGAATATGAGCGGGCTCTTTTCTGACAACAGCCGGCGTTCAACGTTTCAATTTTCAACAACGGTTTGATAAGGTGCATTAGGTCGGCAAGTCGCGGTTTCATCACTTTAATGATGATGGTGGCAGTCTCAACGCCGCACAAAATAAGTCCGCGAGCTATACTTGGTAAGAATTGGCCGCCCATGAACGTGGTCCGTGGATGATCGTAGGCCCGAGGTGCGCGGCAAGGTGGCTGCATTGGGTAGACATGTCGATAACGCTAGCAATGGAATCGAAATGACATGGAATAGAACCATCAAAATCACGTTATTGATTCTGTTAGGCATCCTCCATCATTGCTCCAAGTTTAACCATTGTTTCTTCTCTTGCTGTAGACCTTAATCTGTTAGCTGTCAATGAGTCACTGGCATTAATGCTCCAAGCAAAAATAAAATAAAATAAAACTACCGCCCTCTCCAACAGACGAACTGCTTCGTGTCGCAGTTCATTTGCTCGAGAGGGCGGTAAGTTAATCTGTAAGGTGCCCAAATCTTGCAGTTGCACTTAAGAACATCAGCAGTAAATAAAATAGGGAGAAACTACACGCCTATGTGCGCGCGGGTGTCGCCACGACGCGAGCCATGAGATCTCGGCCGTGAAGAATGATCCGGAGGGTGCCTCGAGGGAAGAGGTAGTTGTGCGGGGCTGGCATGGTGAATGCTCGGTCACGACGAATATGACCAAGCATTCACCACGTCGCTGCCGACTAATCCGCCTCAGCAAATATCGCATGTGCCAGCGGCGGGCCACTGGCGTCAAACCCTTCCCCATTTCCCCTGGTCTTCAATACGGCCGACAACCCATTGACTGGATTTAATGTCAGCGGGGTCGAGTAGAATGGAATGGGTGGCACCCCATGAGCGTCGGGTGATGTGGAGAGAAACTTGCCGAATAACCGCAAGACAAACATTTTTAGACTCCTTTGTTTGAATTTCCCTGCTTTTGGGAATGGTGATGACATCTGCACCTGTCTCCTATAAAAACCCGACCTGTCACGCGTCGACATATATATAACTTTGAATCCAAGCCGAGGGCTAGAATGTTCGGTTTGGTGACAATCGGGTCTGGAGAATTGTATGTCCGCATCCTTGCAAAAGATGGTGAGTCCTAGCATTGGGACGGTAAATGCATCTTCTGCATATAATCAACGGAACGAAGACATGAGAAAGATAAAAATATCGATTACCGACTCGCCGGTTATATTCCGAGTCCGAGTCCTCTTCCCTCACACTGTAAGAAGTGTCCGATCGGCCTCCTTTGTCTTACGCTCCTTCATCTCGCGATACCGCTTGATCGCACTCTCCCGCTCCGCCTCCATCATAACGCGTTGCGCCATCGAAAGCACCCCGGCACCTGGACCTGCACCCGCCTTGGTTTTCTCGTCGCCACCCACTGGCGTGTTATGCTTCTTGGTCTTCACACCGCGCGGAAACTTTTTTAATTCTGGCGGTGCCATCGCGATATCGTTAAGACGGCGCGGTGCGGCGCTGGAGATGACCGCGAATTCTTTGGGCCGACGGTCGTTGTCGTTGTCGTCATCATTATCGCGTCGTGCTGCTGTCGTAGACGCTGCGTCCTTCACGGGGACTTTTGGTTTATTGCGGGTATCAGAGGAAGGTGGTTGTTGAGATTTGTTGGACGTATGGAAAGCCGAGGAGGAGGCGACTGCCACTTTCCTTTCTTTGCGCTCTGTCGCGGCGGAAGCGCGGATTGCGGATTGCACAAGTGGACGCATGTGGTCCTCAACTCTCCTGGAAAAAAAAGTGTGTCATGGTCATGAGAAGGCTCCTTCCCGCGTTACGGTAAATAAAAGAGGTTACTCACCTATTGAAATGCTTGAGCGATTCCCCAGGTTGAATCTCAATAGCCTGAGTGTCATGATGCCCCTCCGTTCCCTTCGTCTTCAACACCCTACACTTCTCCGCCCTTGCTCCCGCTCCCGCATCCGTACGACGTTTCTTGTGCGATGGTAACTTCGGTGCGCCGCCCGTATGGACATCGTCACCGTCACCGCCCGCTGTTCCTCCTTCCATCTGCATCCGCGCACGCTTCTTTTGCTTATATTCCGCACGGATCCTTGCAGCGTCCAACACACGCGCTACGGACTTGGGAATGCGTTCGGTGCTGATGCCCATGCCATTGCCAGAGTCATCGCCAGGTGGGGCAAGATCTGCGCCTCTAATCAAATGAGACTCGACTCGGAGGAGGCAAAGAGCCCAGGCTTGGATATAATCGAGAGAATCTGGTCTGTGCTAACTAACCTTCCTTTTCTTGTTGTTCGCGCACGGATTTTTTTGCACGTTTATGAGGCATTGCTAAACGTTCTGTCTCGATGATAAAATAGAGCGCAAGGCAGCAATTTTTTGCTGTCATCGATGTCACATTTGTGGTATATTACATAATAACATAGCGATGTGATGCCAAGCCATGGAAACCATTCCCGAAAACGACGTAAGCAGAACTCGTATGTATCGTACTATGTAGTGTAGATATTTAATTTATGATACCGTCAGTCGAGAGTGCTACAAGATGTGGATGTACTCCAAGCCGTGGTCCCATCCGGCGTTCGGAATTTAACAGCAAGAAAAAGCACAAATAAACCAGAAAACATCTCGAAAACAAAAGCAAAAATTATTACGAGCGCTCACCAGGAGAGCTCGCTAGCAATGTACATTGAGTTGCCTCGTTGGTGGTCGGCATCAGTAGGCCTACTGTGTTCCCGAACCCGGCGAGAAAATATGTTCGCCCACTCACGAGTGGACGAACACGCGTGAATGGTAGCCGCGATGTCTCCCGTGTAACCGCGGGCCTTGCGGCAAACGCAGGGAGCGCCGCTGTTTCGAGCGCCGCGAGGGGCGAAGCGCTGACACGCGCCTCGGCAGGGTCGAACGTCCACGCCTCCCAACGCTCAAGCGAAGCGGCGCTGAGCCCGCAGTCACGTTGAGCATGTACCGACAACGATGCTGCATCCACTATCCCCGTCCTTTTTGTGTCCGAGTCTGGGGGCTTTCGCGACCGCCGTCGCAGACCGACCACTCTCGATCCTGCAATGTCCCATGCACCACGCTCGCATGTTGTGTCTGCGATCTGGGAGATCACGAGGGAGCGCCATCGAACGGGAATTCGGGGCGTGTCTAAGGGACCCAGCGGTGCGTCGGACGCATTCTCTGGGACTACGAGCGTGTCCGTGGCGGCTATACGGCGCAGGAAGTCCTTTTCGGACGCACGACGCGAGAGTACGCCGTGCCCGGAGACGGGGAACGGCGCACTAGCCTCCGACAAGGACGCATGCCGTGATCGGGGTCGCACAAGTGTGGTCGGCGCCGAGTTATGGCACTGTGGGTGGTGCTTGAGTGAGGATGTCCACAGTGATACGTCGTGTGTCGATGAGTTGTGCAGACAAGTTCGGCGCGAAGACGAAGTGGCGGCCGGAGGGGGACTGTCAGGCGGAAGAAACATACGGAAAAAGTGTACGACAGGCCCAGCAGTGAGAATGAGAGCGAAAGAACTTGACGGCGGCACGCCGCAGCGGGGGCATGGGTTGCACGGGGCAGCGCAGATGCGCAGGGCCTTCAGCCTTCCATAAGGTTCATCCAGGAGAGCGATGCAGGAGCCGGTTTTACCAT
>QLOU01001736.1:0-10953 GCA_003313715.1 Russula abietina
AATTTTCTAGACAGACGTTGGACAGGTAGGGCGCACCAAATGTAACTCGACCATGGGCGGACTTGCTGCTTCGTGCCACCCATCAGGTCGAGAGTGAATACCTTCAAGGGGGTTGTCAGGAAGGACGAAGAGTCCTTGAGAACCGCCAATATTTGAGCCCTAGTCTCCAGGAAGACCATTACCGTCTACCACGCCCGGCCCACGGCAAAGCTTCCAAAATATAAAATGCGGCCCATACCCGAGATCCACCGCTCTTAATGCGGCAATTCTTTGTGCGCCATCATCAGTTTTGCTGTCAACCGTAACCCAAAACGGCATAAAAGGGAAAGACGGTATCCGCATCTATGGAACAGCTCCACAACCGCACTCACGAAGCCGCTAACTGAGACACGGAGAGGTCACCCGCCCGACATAGGTCGCTAGCTAAAGTAAAACGGTCTCTTAACAGTCTCTCAATGGGGGACTAGTTGGCGGCTCGAGAGCGGCTCAAGTAAGATGTCGATTCGTAGACGGATGAGGACGGATATTTAGCGTATATGCATAGCCAGGTATCCAAAGATAGGCATCTGAGTCGAAATATGGGTGTCTATGGTTCTGTGCCATCAAGAGTGATTACACCGGCGACGAGTGGATACGGCAAGGGATACGGAAAACAGCTCTGACAAAACAGGATTTCAGCTAAGATCTACAGAGCGCAGAAAATAAGGAAAATCCTTTTTTACGCATGAAAGGTGTTAAATCGATCAGTCCAGTTCACAGGTGATAACTGAGATCGGTGAGAGGTGAGAAAAAGAAAAAGAAAAAGAAAAAGAGAAAGCCCAAGACGACGTTTGATCACGTGCGGTCGTTGCAACGGAAGCCGGTGATCATGAAGCGCGGTAACTAGCTATAGTGAGCATGGCTGTGAGCGCTTATCGATACTGACCGGCTTCAGGCCTACAACCACAACCACACTCCACGCGAGGCTGTGGTTATTCGCCAGTCGGGGTTTCTAATGTTTTGTCATTGTTCAACCATCGCTCAAAACCTACTTCTGAAAAGTTCGTTTGTTGCATTCATGCGCCAAGGATTCGCTTCATGAACGCATGAGCCTGAGACAACTCAGACAACAGGAAGAACGAGTTTCACAGAGCAACGCATCTCGCATCGAGACGATCCAAGTTCCGGCCCATCATGACAGGCAAGCCAATTGAACTATGTAATGACAAGTGTAATAACATCCCAAGCTGACGTGTTCAAATTTCAACAAGCCCCGTTTTTCTTCCGTCATTTCCTTCCCTGATAGCATCCCTATGCATTATCCGTGACGTTCCGTGCTACTCTTTCACGTCGAATGGATCAATCCAACATCTTCAAACAATCCTTCTACCTTGCTCTGCTTCGAAATGAACTTGACTTCAATTAAGCTACGCAGCTGAAGCCTACGGTAAATGCACAACTCCCACACAGAGAAATCCTCTACATCACTCTCTACGAGTCAAACCATGCCTCCGTGGCTCAGCCCGTCTCCATATCAGCGCAGATCTCGGCACTCTCATTGACCTGATTGTCTTCTTGAGAATACCGATACAACCACTTCTGCGTAAGCTGATACTTGTGCCGCTGACAGACGTCCGAGTCATTGTCCGGCGCCATCGAGCTGGCCATTAGCCAGTTGAACACTTCCGAGGGCTGTGACTGCACAGAGTCCCCTAACATCATCATCTCTGGTTCTGTGTTCGAGGAGTCTTCGTGGAAGCTGGAACACCGGCATGGGGTCGCTGCCCGACCATGTTTGTCCACCATGAGACGGCGTACGAGGTCCAAGTAATAGTATTCCGGATCTTGGGAGTTTGTATCCTACGAATCGCAAACACGATGGCTAATCAGCAACCCATACTTGTGCGAATTGGTCGGGCCCATTATTGGGGGATCTTACATTCTGGGGGATTATATCATCTGAGGGGAGGCACTGCGGCGTAGGTGCCCTACTGCAATAACTACCAGCGCCACTGCTGTTGCTCGTCGGATAGTCTGCGGCATCACTTGCTATTGGGCTTGACAGGCTGCTCTGCGACATTGAGCTCATTGATTGGTCGATGCCGTATTCGGAACAAGGCGTAATTGGCCGAGGACTGCCAGATCTTAGGGAAGACATTCGTGTGATCGTCGTCGTCGTTAGCGACAGAAGAACGGAATGGAAGGGCGGATGTGAGGGGGAATGCTGATTTTGACTTAGGATGGGTTACCAGCTGCTTTTAAACATCCCTGCGAAACGGGAGATCGTAGAAAATTTTATACGCCATAATTGAACTTCTGCGTGTTGTCAGTTATCTGCACAACAAGGACGAACGAGTCAGTAGCCACACTCTGCACATACCTTTGACGGTAGTCCCTTTGAATAGGTCTCGTGTTACCGGGGCACTTGTGGGACAATTGATCCGATACTTACCAAAAATGGAAGGACAATAGGGTTGTATGTGATCCGATCCTTGGTGACCACTCCATAGACGTCACAAAGGCGCTGCATTTTCCGAGCTCTGTAACAGGGCCATGCCTATATATTGGGATAGCCATCATTCCGGGGAGCAAATAGTGGCGTGAGGGAGTGGTAAAGAGATAAAGGGAGAGCACAGATCGAACTAATGACCAAAGCAAGTGCAGAGAGTAAGGAGAGACAATACGAGAGCAAGGGAAGCAAAAAACAAATAGAATTAGGGCAAAGCGATCGGAACAAACGGGGAATAAAGAATGTAACACAAATCGAGATGGCACGACGGCGAGACTAATACAGCAGGATGAAAAATGTGAATGCAAAAGTGGATCGACGCATGCGTGGTGTGTACTGTATAATATGTATGTGTGTGTCGTGAGAGTGGGATTGCGGGGTACAGATGGGATGTGTGCACGGGCTTGGGGCTTGGGGATTGGGGAGGACGGCGTGAGATTGGATATTGCAGGGCCAATGACGAGGATGTGGCAGGTATGAAAATGGGATGTCAGAGCGCAAGAATCCACAAGACGAGAGAAAAAAAGGAACAAAGGCCATGACAGACGACACAAAAATGGTTTCAGTTACATCATCCATTGTGTCATCGGATGAGCCGCCCGTAGTCAAGCCGGCTCTCGCGACGCGCTTCGCCACCCTCGCGTTTTTGAAATGCGTTCCAGAAACGGAGGGTCTCGTCTCCAGCGCCCGTGACAATTGTTTCCCCATCAGGACTCATCGCAAGGTAAAGGACCCGACTTGTGTGGCCTGTGAGCGAAGCAACCATGTCCAACGACGGATATTTCCATATGCAGATCTGGTTCTGGGCTGCAGTCGAGGAAAATCCGTGCGTCGAGACAATCTCATGTGATGTGAGGGACCACGTGAGATTGCAAACCTATATATTATATATAGATGCGGCCAAGTCCACGCACATCCTTAGAATCCTTGTCTCCCGTCAAAATTGCAAATAACGCACCTGGCTGCCCGTGTCCAGTTCACTAAGCATGTTCCCGAACTGCACGTTCCAAAATCGGATATGCTTGTCCTGTGTCCCTCCACCCGTCGCGAGGACACCCGCCACATGCGGGTCCCATGCAAGTGCTTTGACCGCGGCCGTATGCTCATGAAACTTCCACAATGGGTAGTCACCTGAAGGCATAGATGTGGCGACACTCGTACTGCTCCCACCCTCCTCAGCGTTTCCAGCACCACTCCGCGTTGCTGGCCGCCGTGAACTCCGCAGGTCCCATATACATACTTTGTTATCATTACCCCCACTTGCAAGCAACCCCCCCTGCGCCACTCCGTCTGAATTCCAGCGCAAGCCACACACCTCCTGTCTATGGCCTGCACTTCTCCGAAATGGTCGAGTACCTGGTTCGCGTACGTCTCGATGATATACCATACGATCGCGCGAACCCGAGCTAAGTACGTGAGCGTTCCACGCGAGCGCGCCTACTCGTTGTGCGTGCGCTTGTTGGTAGGTCCGTTGTAACTGCAACGTATGCGCGTCATATATGTGAAGTCTCCCAGTGAGAGTGCCGACTGCGAGGGTCGAACCCTTCTGTACCCATGAGATAGAAGCGACGGTATCACTTGTACTTGTTAAATCACAAAGTTTCGACACCATCGCCGTATGTGCTGTCCAGAGATAGACGGAGGAGCCGAGAGCGACACCAAGCACGTTTGTGCTCGACCAGTCAACTAGATTGAGGTAAAAGTCGTCGGCCAATTCAGGTGCGTCGAGCACCCGATATGGCGTCTTGGAGACACTACGGAGTTGCCGTCGCGGACTCTCAAGTATCTGCCGACTTTCCTCTCGCACAGGGCTCATAGAGTAAGCTTCATCGGTCGGCATGTCTAAACGTCGCGTTGGCGTGGAAGGGTTGGACCCGGAGGGAGAGTTGTATGAGAATAGTCGCCGTCGGCTGGGGGTGGAAGGGGCAGTGGTAGCATTGGACGAAGAGGCGCTTGGACGGACGGGGGAAACAGGCCGACGAGGAGAGGGAGGTGTGACCTCAGTATGGAGTATGGATGTGAATATCGCATTTGCTTGTTCTGTTACGATGGTGCATCAGCGGATGAAGAGAACGATCACATATACAAAGGAGAAAGACACTAAATCTATCTACAGTGGCAAGAAAAAAAAGTCAAGGTGCTCGCTCACAATCAAAATCAGAAATGAAAATCGAGGCTACGAGGAGATGATAACATCCGGCCCGTCACCCCCGGGAGAGAGGAGAAAGCGAAGGCTGATTAAGGGTTTAGAAGCATATCTAGATGCAGGAGAATATGGGCGGAGGGTAGGGGATGGGAGTGAATCCATAATGACGCAAAGCTGATGCAACCGCACTCATTTGGATGAGGATTGCGCGAGGAGGGGATATGGGAACTAACGGGGCACAGAACGCTTACCTTTTGCAGCATCTGACTCTGTAGGAATAACCCTGTTTCGTGAAGGGGTCGATGGTCCGCTCTCCTCCATGAGATTATAAGATGTTCGTAGGTCTCCAGCATCGCGAGACGGTACAAAACGATCACCGTAGTCTTTGTTCGGTCGGTGGAGCTCCGTTGGGGACTCTGGTCCACCGCTTTCGCTCGTAGTAGGTCGAGAGGTGTCGAGGGAAGGTGTCGACGCGGGGGCGACACCAAAAACGGGATTTGTTCGTGGTCGACTGCGGCGAGGGCCTTCTTCGTCAACGTCTTGCTGAGTTGCTCGGAGTCGTTTGCCAAAAGGCGAGTTCTTGAGACCGGACATTGTCTGCTGCGCCGTATACACGGTTTGAGTGATGTAGAGTGGGGATAGATAGATATCAAGGGAACGGGCTGTTCTTGTGGATAGAGATATTGAGAAAGCAAGAGAGGCCTATTTCTCCGCTGGCATAGATGGTGTAGCCGACAAGAGTAGAGAATGCAAAATGCAGGTCCTGTCTGAGATTGCGAGGCAAATCTACTTTTTGACTTTTGACAAGGACAGAGCGCGTCGAGTTGAACGGAAAGATGAAATCGACGCGACGACGCGCGACAAGACGCGGCAGCTGTTCCATTATGTCAGCATCCTTATTATCTCCGCTTAGAACTGCACAAAAAATTATGTTCTTTTCTCTGTCAGATGTTTGAGAATACAATAGATTTTTGTGATGCCAGAGAAATTAATCCGACAGGTTTTCAGCCCCCTTTGTCTGGTTTGTCTCCCCTATCGCTGAGAAGGTGGCATTTCCGGCATTTGACGGGATATTTGGGGCGGAGACTGAAACCGGAGAGTACTCTCGGATAACGCGTTGGCCAACTCGAGACCTGTGCGAATGCTCACCGAACCATGAATGTATGTTAAACTCTGCCATCCACCGCCAATTTCTGCGCTCTAACGTCGTTCAGAACCTCCTGAGGACACTGGCCAACAGCCAGGCAAAATTGTCCATTCCTGATGCTGATCTTAAGCGTCTCTTCCAGGTGGTTAAAGACAGCCGCGTGAGTCAATTCCAATCGTACCTGACGCTATAACCACTTACACTTGCGGCCCGTAATAGAAGCAACCTCACGATGTTAAGCTAGCAGATCCATTTTATGACGCCCTTGAAGACTTGCTACACGATCTCCGCGCCGTTACAATGGTTTATGGTATTATACCGAACTACCAGGGCGCCGCTCTGACATAATCTATTTATCTAGGATAACCACGATGCTGATGCCTTCATCAAGCCTGTATCGCGGGCGGATGTACCGGACTATTATGACGGTTTGTATCCGTTCCTTTGACGCTACTACACAATTACCGTCCTAACCGTCAACCACCGCTGCGCTAGTTGTACCGAATCCGATGGACTTCCAATCAATGCTGAAGAAAGTCAAGCAGAGGCAATACAAGTCCAAGAAGGAGTTTAAAGACGACCTCGATCTCATTTGGTCGAACTGTTTTCTATACAACGCCACAGAGGTGTGTCACTCGCCAACTCCATTCACTCCCGTTATAGTGACGCCGATGCCTAGAACCACCCCCTCCGTCTCTGCGCCATGCGCCTCAAGGCCAAGGCCGAACACCTCCTCAAATACATTACAGATCGGAAGGAACGTGCCGATCCTTGCGTTCCCTTCGACCTCTCTGTCTCAATGTCCGGTCGTCGCGCTCTCTCTCATACACCGGCCAAGTTGAATGGCATTAATGGTCACAGTCATTCATTGTCATTTTTACCTTCTCGCCCTCCAAGTAGCAATGACTCGAGAACGGGGCGCCGACTCACACCCGCCCTGACCCCCCCACGACGAGTGCGCGGCCAGTCCTTCGAGGAGTCGCCTGCCATCGTGCGCACAGCCGAGGGAATGGCTGCCGTCCTTGAGCTTCAGCAGTCCCTCGACGCTGTACTCTCAGCACCTGGGCCATCGAGTCAGGCAGAGACACTCAATGCGCTCTTACGATCTTACATTGGCGAATCCGAGTCCGATGCAGATTGCGAGGCCGACAGTGACAGTGAAGGGATGGCATTAGATGGTGCCCTAGGCGACAAGCGCAAGTTGTTCGTATTCATTCAGGATAAGAGCCGCATGATCAGTGCTAATAGTCTCATGATAGAAATGGTGTATATGACCCACGTATGCGTAAGCGTGCGCGCATCCACGCACCCCACTCTTCCGACACTATTGAGCTCTGGTGGGATGCACAATCATCTGACGCTTTCATCGGAAACACCCTTCCGCCTCTTCCGTCTCTTGCAACCTCCGGACCCGTTCCCCCATCCGCTTTGTCCCAACCACAGGATCGACCCACTAATCCCACCAAGTCAAAGAAGCGTAAAAGACGTCCACCAAAGCCTGCCCCACCACGACCACGTTCATTATTAGCGATGATGAATTCAAACATTAGCACCCAGCGACGCATCCGGCGAACACATGCTAAATTTGTTGCAATCAGCGCCGCAGCTGCTGCAACTAATAACGTGGGTGGGGAGGATGGCGAAGGCGGTGACATGCCTATTGCTGGACCACAAGCAGGGTTGACAGGCGACGTTGACGCAGATGACCCAGAGGTGGACGCGGTGGACGAGCGACCATGGCCTGTTCCCCGACCGAGTCCGAAATCTGCATCGAAAGGATCATCTGATGTGAAGCCAGACATTGGCGAAGTGGCGGCAGAGAAGTGCATACAATGGGTAAACCGTAAAATATTGGAACATGTTGGGTTTCAAGGTACGCTCGATCTCCTGAGCCGCATGATCAACGGTAATAGAGATATGGTACCCACAGGGTCATCACAGCTAGCATTAGACGTGTTCTCAGGGATCACAATGGAGTATCTATCAAATGTTGGGCGTACATTCCGCTTCTATCTTGACAAGTATTCCAATATTATGACTTCTGAGGTATTTGACTTCTTCATACCTCTAAACGAGCGTACTTACGTGTTCCTTAGGAAATTATTCTACATTCCCTCTTCGAGAGCGGCGTGTCCCGAATCGCCGCCTTGGATAAGTATATTGGCGATGATATCCGAAGACACGGGAACCGCTTGAGTGAACTTGAGAAGAAGATTACCAATGTATATCAGGAGTTTACGGCGACTGAGGCGCTCGACGATGACGCACTCTTTGCAAATGAGGATGACGAGGAGGAGGAAAGCGCGTTTGTCATGTATGCATTCTGCCTCGGCACCTGTCGGACGCGAAGCTGATATAGTGGGTTGTTCTCAGGGGTCAATTTACGGACGATATTGGCGAGGATTTTTTGGGTCTACGCGAGCTTGGTATTGCTTCCGAGCTCGGCCTTTCCTCTCTATCGATCCCCAAACGTCTCCTCAAAGGCAAGAGGAACGCCAAGGGCCCAAACGCAACGTATGGGATGCTGTTCTTTTCCATCATCTCTTTCTTACTCACGCCTTCATTGTTACAGCGCAAAGTCCGCCGAACCCCCACCGCCGTATCCCCCACCGCAGCCGTTTGTTTCACTTACCTCGGAGACCGTCAAGAACCAGATAGGGTTGCTTCGTGGTTACTTCGAACATCGTCTCGCGGGACTCGACTCGCTTCCAGACGATCCACAAAATCCTGCTCAAGCGAAGCTGGGCCCGCTTGGACAGGTGATCCGGCCGAGCAGCGCAGCCATCGCCGCCGCAGCAGGAGGAGGGTCAAAGAAGAAGACCAAGCCGAAAGACGGCGCAGCAGCAGGAGTCGTCGCAGGACCTGTTACAGGCGCAGTAACTGCGGGAACAACACTAGCTGGGGTATCTGTTGGAGTCATGTCGGGAGTAGTGGCAGGTGTGATACAGCCAGCGACACCCGTGTTGAGCAGCGCCGGTTTGCTAAGCCCGTTAGGGGTGTCTGTCGCACCGTCGGCTTCGACTATGGTGGCAACTACGATCCCTGGAGAGGCGCCACCTCAGGCACAAACACCAAAGAAGAAGAAAGCTACAACCGGAGCGGGCACTGGTGGGGGTGGAGGTACGGGCAAGAAGCGCGGACGGCCGCCAGAAGGCCTACCACCTGTCGTCGTGGCAAGTGCGTGAGCTCGAGGGAGAGAGTGGACGGATTATATTTGGTGTAGTAACTTATTACTGTCAATTCTCTTTGTTTATAATTTTGCATCCTATGATATAGTGTAGATGCGCCCTTTTTTTTACCCTGGCGCTGCGGATCTATGTATACATATAAGTTACACATACACGATACATGAGCGCATCAAGGGTGTGATACGAAACAGTTGATAAAGGGCAGGTGCTGATGCGCTGATGCCGCTTACAGGCGCGGCGTATCGGATCCTGTTTAAATTTACAGCACGCTGCGCAGTTCCGTCGTTGCACTTGATTTTGGCCCATTCCTAGGTTCCCTCGTATAGGGCAGATTCGTATATACCAGTGAGGAGCCGCGCCGTGCCGTGGTTATCTACGATGCTTACGATGTAGAAATCGTGTATCGTCGAAGCTGTACGACCACCAGGTTGAGCAAGTTTACGATCCGTACTGTATAATATAATGGGTTCGACTCGCATGGACCATGTTACATCGACGCAGCCAGCATAGGCAGATTGAAAGAGTAAAATCCAGCGCGAGGGCCCCCTTGTAATTGTGCACCCGCCGATCGCTGGTAACTTAGTTGGGCTGCGCCGCTTGGGCCTTGACTACAGTAGCTTGACTCGTCGTAGGTTGTGTGTAACAAAAAGACTAAAGAGGAGTGGAACAGCTCTGGCGGCGGTGGAAGCTTTTTGTCCTGTCTTGTTAAAAACAGAAACTAGACTACTGCGGGGTACGAGTGGGGTACGGGGCCAGTGCGGCCCTGTGCCTGACTTGGATCAAAGCGCTTCGGACTTTTGGACTGAGTTGGTGTAGAGTGGAGTGGGGCGACCATGGCCCTTTGTCTGTAAGAACGCAAAGATTGCATCACGGTTGTCAAAGGCACCCCCACCCCTACTACTCCACTGGCACCGGACCCAAATTAGTACAGTGGGCCGTGGCAGCGCACGTCATCCGTCAGTACTAAGTACTGTATACATATGACATTTATTTCACCGGGAATCCTGTGCTGGACTGGACTGTGGCAGTGATGAAATTCTGTATAAACATAGTATATCGTGATTCTTCTCTTGTCACGGTATTGAAGCACTGCAAGAGTGCGAGTTTGAAAGAAGATAATTTATAAGCCGGTTTTTTGTCCATGCGGCTGGGCTGTGGATGTTGGCTGTATCCGAGTCTCGGAAGGGTGGCGACTCTAAAAATTGAAGATGAAGGGAGGTGTATAGCTTCGAACCTGTAGAAAGTAGGAAATTGACGTGACTCAAGCTGTGCCCGGAGCCAGCTGTGTGGCTGTGGCCCAGGGCGGTGGCTTTCACCTTCCTGTCTTCTCTTGAGACAGTTCACTTGAATAAAGGGACGTCGATCCCTCAATACACTCACATTATCCGACTCAAGCTACTCAAGTCCGAGTTCAATTCATTGACACACGCGAACTACCCTTAACTCGAATCAACCTCCTTTCATCCCACTTCAATACCCCTAGCATGTCTCACGGCGGTGCGGTATGTAACTACTATAGTATCCAATTGGGCCGTGCGTTTGCTAATCGTTATCCCTCTTGGCATCGCTGCGACGCTTACTGACCGGCAACCGATAACAGTATGGCGGTCAGTACGGCGGTCAGTATGGTGGCCCCCCTCCCTATCAAAGACCTGGAGCTGGAGGTTTCGCTCCCCAGGATGCGCCACCCCATGGTGCCGACCCCCAGTACGTGGGATTTTTATGTACTTGATTGCCTCGCGCTACTGTGCCCCCTGACTATTATTTGTTCTGCTTCTTAGGCTTTGGTCGGTGTTCACTTCAGTTGACAAGGATCGATCGGGGTCCATCGATGCTGTTGAGCTCCGTAAGTTACCATGAGCGGCCAAATAAACTTCATAGTTTACTTACAACTACGTCAGAAAGGGCACTGATTAACGGTGATTGGACCCGTACGTACCCTGCATACTTTGGTATTGTGAGATGGGTCGGGTCGCTAAGATGA
>QLOU01001737.1:0-12019 GCA_003313715.1 Russula abietina
CGAGCCGAATATGGAATAAGTCATGACTTTTAAAGTCAGCTCGCGACCAGCCGAGTCGCGGCAACACTACCCCTGTTGGAGGTCACCCCGGAATTTCTAACACATGAAATCTAGTCAAACGACACTATCATGGGCCCAGACTATGCCAATTTGTTGAACAATACGTTAAGGGATGCACTAAATGTCAAGAGAATAAGGTAGTGACGCATATGAAGTGTGCTCCACTACAACCTTTTGATACACATGTCGAAGAAGGACCATTTCAGTATGTGTCCATGGATCTAATCATGGATCTACCACCCTCGAATAAGTATGACGCAATCCTCACCATCGTCAATCAAGGATGTTCCAAAGCAGCAAAGTTCATCCCCTGTAATAAGACCATCGATGGACAAGGAGTCGCTATCAAATACTTCCAACACCTGTTTCCATGGTTTGGAATTTCCAAACGCATCATATCAGATCGTGACCCTAGATTTACAAGTCACTTTAGTAAAGCGGTATGCAACGCAACAGGCATACAACAGAACATTAGTACTGCCTTCCATCCACGAACAGATGGACAGACAGAGCGCATGAATCAATGGGTAGAAACCTATTTACGCGACTTTGTCAATGGAAGACAGAATAACTGGAGTGCACTCTTGCCAATGGCAGAGTTCGCACACAATACATGGAAACATGATGCTACCAAACAATCTCCGCATCAGCTAATATTAGGAATGGTTCCATCAGCAAAACTGATGCCCCTGGACAACCTTGTTCCTACCGCACAACAAAGATTATCAGAACTCGAACAGGCACGTTCTGATGCACAGAAAGCATTGGACAAACGGATCAAACACTCTAAATCACCGTCCAGAACCCTCGAACCTAATCAGAGAGTATGGTTAGATGCACGCAATCTGAATGTTCGAACCCCTTCCAGGAAGTTATCCCCACGAAGATATGGACCATTCAAAGTAATTGCAAAGGTATCATCAGTTGCGTACAAGATCGAACTGCCACCATCAATGAAAATCCATGATGTATTCCACATCGATCTTCTGATTCCATTCCAAAGAACAGAAGCATATGGTGAAGCATTTACGCAACCACCCCCTGAATTGATTGATGGAGAAGAAGAATACAAAGTAGAAGACATCATTACTGATCATACCTTTAGACGAAAGAAGCAGTATCTTGTCAAGTGGAAAGGATACCCTCAAAGCGAAAACTCATGGGTGAATGAAAAGGACTTGCATGCTCCAGAGCTCTTAAATGAGTATCAAGCGCAAAAAGCATAAATAGAGGACGAGTTCCAAGTGTACATCCCATCTTCGGATACCACATTCGCCCACCATTAAATTCTTTCATCCTTATTACCTTTCGCTATGTCTTCTTATCTTTTTCCTCGTTCGGTATTGACCGACACTGTTAAAACACGCAGTCCATCACCTGCCGTGTCTTCGGCCCTCTTTCCAATGGATGAAGAGCAAAGGGAGACCTTTAGTCCGCTTCCTCCCATTTTCATCGACTTTGAACGCTTCGAAGAAGCGAAAGAGAAGTCCCAGTCCAACACTTCCTCCACCAGTACAGGACAGGTAAAGGCTTACGCTGATAGCCTTAAACCTAAACTAACCATTCAAATTCCTACACCACCACTTCGCCACCAGTCTTCGAAAGAAGACAACCATAAATGGGTAAAGAACAATGTACCCTTATGCCAATTGACACTTAAGCAGGCATGGGCTGATGCCCCTGTCTCTCCACAGACCCAGGACCATGTAGGAGTCACTGCAAAGCTCCTTAAGAATGTACAGGATCACCAGGAGCAATTGCGCCAGGCATACGAAATTGAAGATCAGGAGAAGCACCTTCACATCTTGGCACACCTCTCCTCTTGTTACTCGCCCGCCAATGTTCCGCAAAGTCAGCAGGCCAATGCACGTCTTGCTGCCACATTTGAAGGTGCACAGCACACTGATCCTGCGACCCAAGCCGCCCTTTGAGACGCAGCCAAGAAAGCGGCACACCAGACAGCCACTGCTGCTGCCTCTCGATTCTTCAATCAGTCCACTGTGAGTCCCGCTATTGAGCATCTCAAACACCTTGTTAACACACAATGGACTCATGCCTCCAACCCTATCGACTCTTGGGAACTCCAGAGTTCCGATTCCAGCAGCTGAACTCATGTTAATCCAGCCAGCTTCATTGATCGTGTCGAAAGCCCCTATCTTGGGCCTCCGAACCCCAGCTCCACTCCTACCTCTGTCCACAGCCCACCACTGTCACCTATGAATGAATCAGACGCTTCTGCTGAAGAGTACCATGAAGCCCGCCGATTAGATGACGAGGACTACCGACGTGCTCGCATCTTGGACGCTAAGTATGAGCGAGTCCGCTCATATGGCGACAATTATAAGAAGGCACGCGCACCCACTCACTGGCCAGAGCCACACTCCACTCCTCTTCATGGAACTAACGAAACACCACCCAAACTAGTTGGTGATCACCCTGGAGATGGCTGGGAGCGTAATAATATTACGGTGCTGGACTACTATAAGTTCCTTATCCAGCACCCCCTTACTAGTTGCTTTGTGATTGCACCATGGATAAAGTACAATATGGACAAGAAGTCCTCTGAAGTTTTGGCCACCTTTGGTCGGAACTATCCTATACATACTCGACCCTTTCGCCCTGTTCCTGTTACCTATGTTATGCATAAGCTTTCTGCCCAGAAAGCGCGCCTCTTTCAATCACAGGAAGACTTTACGCCCGCCGTTGACCATATTCTGCAGGAATGTTGTGCCTACGATCTAGTCGCAGGTGTCAATCAGTACAAGTACCATCTTGGCCTGATCAAGTCCACAGAACTCACCATCAAGCATGTGCTTGATCAGCGTGAGCAATATATGGACCAAGCAGAGTGTTCCCTTTCCGACCTTGAGAATGCTGATGCATTCGAAAGAGTCCGACACTGCTATGATGAAGCAGAGAAGATGCCCCTCAAATCAGGCGTCTGCAGATCATTCAAACCCCTTAAAAGGTTCCTCGCCCCTCTCACTGATGAGCCAACAATGCCTTTCCTCTTCGCTTCACGCGCCCCCTCTCCCTTTCTACTGGCATTTGGGCAAGGTGAGCCCTCCACCTGCGACCATTGACCCCGCGCTCCTCCTGCTGCCACCGCTTCAGGTTATACTGGAGCAACCCCCATTCCTGCCCTGCGCCGCCACACCAAGGGCACCACCCGGTGCTACAAGTGCCACCAGTGGGGCCACATGAGGCACAATTGCCCCATGAACCATAGGCCCAGCGCCTGGTACCGTACATGAAGAGCGAGTTTCCCTCCTTTTTCATGCTTACAGCTTTGGTACCCTACACCCACATTTTCATCAGCGATCCCTCGATCGCCCACCATGGTCCTCATTATGAAGGACCTCATTCTTCGGGTTTCCCTCACGCAATGTCGCCTCGTACAATGCCTTGCATTCGAGTACAACCCCTTGGTTCCCACCTATGATTTCCCCCTCTCATGCTTCCTGTCGGAAGCATATTACATTAAGGACCCGCAACCGCACTACATCCTTGCGGTCTTCCCTCATACCACCGTGGGGATGGTTTACCTTCCCCACCTCTTCCTTACGCGCTGGACACTACATGTCCCGGCTTCAGTTAGCAGTTGGGTTGCGGCGAGAAGGCCAGCGCCCTACTATCTACAGAAGAAGGTTTGATGTTCCCTTTTCATATATTCGGTCACCTGCTAGAGTCCTCTGACGACTCGCAAACGACCTCATACCTCTTCTTGTACAACATGATTTCCTTTTCGATTCTAAAGCGTTTTGGGTGTCGTACTTGTTCCTTAGCCTTGAAATGTATTTACAGATGTTCCACAATCCTAGATTGGGGAGTAAAGACTTGATTGGGGAGTGATGTTACGCTCCATTTCATGTCTAAGCGTCTAGCGCCCACATATCTTACTTATTACCCAATTCGTACCATATGTGTATTACCGGACCGCTTACTACCGGACTTCCTAAAGTGATCGATCACTTAATGATCGCATCACTATTGATCGCTATTCTTTGTTAGCACGCGATGGTTGCTCATTCAGGCAAGTAGCTTTCCCATACACCATACTTGCATCACCATCACATCATCACTGCACATTATGCACTCACGCGTCACACAATTCTTGTGTGCGCATCGCTCTATTCTTTGCTATCGATTAGTCTACAGATTGCATCATTGTAGACTCATTCTCTCGCTAGAATGAGTCATTCCCTGTGTATATAAACCCAGTCGTAACAGTGAGACAAGCCAGACTTGGTCTCGTATGAGAATATACTTAGCTGCTTAACGCGCTGCCAATTCTTGTTGTAGAATCAGGACTATAAACACATCTGCTGCTGCTTAACGCACTCAGACCCCTAGAGTCTACTCCTAGCCCTTCGCGCTCTTTAGGGAAAATCACGGGTTGAGCAACCCGTGCGGGTTGGCGGGCTGGGTTTCTCTGGGTGCGGGCGTGGGTTGCAAAATTCCAACCCACGACCAACCCTCGCCCGCAGCGAGGGTTGGCCCAGCCCGCTGCGGGTTTGCTTTTTCGCCAGCGGGTGCACACGGGCTGACCATCAAGACCAATCTCCGATCTCCACCGACTCCGCTGCCATCATCCATGGAGCCAAGTCGTCGCGTTGCAGCTTCCTTGATCCCCAACTCCTTGTCAAATTAGCATCTCCCCGACCATCGACCTTCCTTGATCCTCAAATCACCATGTTCCCGACCATCGACCATCCATGTGTCATCGCCATCCACGGAACCAAGTCACCGCATGGAGTTCTTTTGCAGCTGTGTAGCTGTCCTTGACTTGTCTCCGTCTCCGTCTCCGTCTCCGACTCTTCAAGAGTGAGTTCTCCTGTGCCGCAGTGCGACCTGCTCGGTCATTCTGTTATGCGCCGCTGCATTCGGGGTTTCGGGTCACACTCCTGCTCAGACCCTTCCCAACTTCCTACAGTGAGTCACTCTCAAATCTCAACTATTGCAAGTCGCCGTCTATGAGCAACCTCCTATTTTAGAATTCCTAAGTCGCCGCCAGCATCCTCAAACACTCAAGGCATCACCCATCGTACTTCAACTCGTTTCCCTAGTCTGATATCTCCCACGCGTACTTGTCCTCCCATATCACAAGTCCCTGACTGATAGCAGACGAATGTGACCCGCGATGTGTGCTCGTTCATGGGCTTGAACCGTACGTGTTTCTTTTCTTTTCCTTATCCCTTGTGTTCCCTGATTGAGCCGATCCTTGCTCTCCCTCCTGCATTCTCATCGACGCACCTCCCCAAGCTCTGATTGGTCTGATCACGAGCCGACTCACAAGATCACGGTGAAGTTGAGACTAACCGATGGCTAGGAATTTTAGGTCCGTTTGCGGCGGCGAAGAACCTCTACCTCTCCGAGGAAATTGTGCCACGTATCGCTCCCACCCTTCAGTCCGTCGATCAAGACTGATTTCTTGGTCGAGGAGTCATCGCTTTCGAGCAGAGCAGTTGCAGCACTCGGTCTCATTAGTGGTTGTGAGTCTGCCAGTGCCTCACTTGACCTTCGTCACCCTCTTCTTCATCAGATACATCGCCTCCTGCCATTCGTCCATCTCCAACCCCTTCTCGTCCGCATCAGCAGCATCACCGCCCTGCTGGTCTAGCCTCTGCCCCCTCTCACTCAGCCCAGGAAGCTTTTATCAACTACCAACGGTGAACTTCCTACCCCCGTGCGACCGTGCCTACCATAGTTCAATTGTTGCGGGACTATGGGAGGAATATGGGTACGTGCACAGTCTCTCACAGTCTCTCTGTCTCTCAACTCTTCTCAAGTACAGTGACGACATTGTGGTGAGACAGCACCTAGGCATGGCCCTTTATCTATTTTATTTCTATTTTACTTCTATTGCGCCTTACTTCCTTCTTATTATGGTAGTTAGTTCCCACTTCCATTCTAGGTAGTGTAGTAGGCGTAGGTTAGGTTTACTGCTCCTATAACTTGACCTCTTTGTCCTCCCTCCACTATTCTGTTACCTGAGTTGTCCTAGAGGCCTCAGGGCTCTGAAGATAGTGTGTGAGTGTCGTGTGCCTTCGAGCCGGCCTCACTTGTGGTTAGAGTCAGGTTTATATTCCCATCTTTTACTGTGAGTGCCCTGAGAAGGGTGCTCTGAGGCGCTTCCTATCTCTCAGCTCATCCCCACTGCGAGAGCATCTGCAGCCTGGGCAGCAGCTCCTGACAGACATCTCAAAATATCAGCCGCGTTCAACCTCGGCTGTTCAAGGATTTTATGGCGCGAGACGTTATAACCTGCCACACTGGAAACCAACCGTACTTCTCAGTCTTGGAAGTGACCGCTTTGATACCGACGGAGAAGAATCACACACAAATTCAGGGTCCTGGACGGTGTTTGGTACAGGCGTGCGGCAATGGTCTTGTGGAATCGCTCAAGGCTGCAATCCGGTTCTCACTCTCTGGTCCAGGATGGGTAGCCACCGGGATATGGGGAGATGAACTCGCAGGTGTCACGGCTATGATTGGCCTCGACGCCGCGGGTGGAACTAATGTTAAAGTATGTGAGTTTGTTTATTTTCTGTGTCTTCGGTGTATGACAGCAAGCGTAGTTTTTCCTACCTCGGTCAGCGACTATCCTTGGCGAGAACAGCGATACTACGTTGGCCTGTCTGGTCGCCACACTGCCCTCTGCCGTGTTCATGTTGGCATACCACTTCATTCTAAAGCCCCATCGGCGCGAGGAGCAAGCAGAGTAAGGCATCTATCTATGACCGTTTTGGGCTGTATGTTGAGCTTCGTCAGGTCCTACCGTCGCGTGTGCAAGGATTCTTATTTCCTCATATTGGGTTGGCCACGAATCGCCCACGATGGCCTACGCAACGACTTGACACTTTCATCAACGTGCCTCAAGTCCCTCAACAACTTGAGTTACCCATTGTCGTCCATGATCTTCCCATTTGCGGCGATGTGTCGTCTGTGTCTCTGTGTGGCTCATGTCTTTTGATTGTTGTATTTGTTGTAGGCTCGTAGCAGTAGGCAGTAGTAGCACATGCGTCCACGCGTTGTCCATCTCTGTGTGTGACTTGTGTGTCTGTCGTTTGTCGTGTTTGTTGTACTCATAGTAGTAGCACTTGTATAAGTTGTATTGACCCAAATGAAAATGAAAAATGGTGTGATAAACTACAAACCCATGGGCAACCCCTTACCCTTGCCCGTACCCTTATCGTGCGGGATCCCGTACCCTGAGAGCGGGAAACCCTTACCCTTGACGCGGGGCACGGGTAGCGCCGGCGGGCGGGTACGGGTCGCTTAAAAAAACCCCGGGGCGGCCCGTGATTATCCCTAGCACTCTTAGATAAGAGTCTGCTATACAATCTAGCTTCGGATTAAGCTAGCTACTTAGATCGATACACTAAGGTATCTGTGTACGTCAATCTAATCTCTATACTCTAGATCCAAGCCGCACAGTAGTCACCCTTGTGATAAGCTGCTGTGTGCATTACGAAGAGTCCGTTCGTAACACTTTGCCTGATGGATTTCATTCATTTCAAGTATAAATAGCCCTGTAATTACAACTAGAGAAGCCCTAAGCTTCTCTTGAATCTTATTCTGTGCTTCTTAACATCTTCAAACTACTTCTCCCGTGTTCCTAAGTTTACACAAACCACAATTTATTTCCACACTTATTATAAGTGATACTTAACAATAACGAAGGAAGAAACGCATTGTCGAATCTTCTAGAAGGCTTCTTAAAGCAGTTATTGAAGTCTATAGAATTGAGTGCCCATGTTACGGACCATCCAAGACACTCAACAAATCGAACCAGTCTTGTACATCAGCAAAACATTGAATCGCTTTAAAATCACTTTTTTTGCCTTTTTTTGCCTTTAAATGCTTGAAAAACCATTTCAAGGGAAAAAGTTGCTTCAAGTTGTTACAGAGAAAATTGTCTCTTGAAAATGTTGTCGAATTCTCTTGGAAATCAGGCCTTCTTGAGGTCCATTTCCAAGATAAATTAAGAGACTCAATAATTCAAGACTTTCAAGAACAGTTGCATGACCAAAGAACAATCAAGAATTATCAAGTTTAAATTCAATAGTTCAAGCAGCAGCAAGAGTACTACATGTGTCATAGTACATCTCCACTACTAAATCTAAATCTAAGCAATACACTATGGGTGGGAGGATGTGCAGTTATACAGACAGTGCAGTGGAGTTGATAACGTCTATGAGGAATGAGTAGTGTCACGTATAAGGGGTTGTCAGATTCTTGTCGTCGAGCTCATTGTTCAGTTGAACTGCCGTGGCACGCTTTGAAGGTTGAGTGTGCTTCTTGACTGCTGTGGCATGCTTTGAGGGCTGAGTACGCCTCTCGACAATCCCATAAGCACACTTTGAAGGTTGTGTACACTTTATGACGGTGGCATCAGCACACTTCAAAGGTTGAGTACGCCTCTCGACAGTTACAGCACACTTTGAAGGTTGTGTACGTTTCACGATGGTGGCATCAGCATGCTTCAAAAATTAAGTATGCCTCTCAACAGTCACAGCACGCTTTGAGGGTTGTGTTTACCTCATGACGGTGGCATCAGCACGCTTTGAGGGTTGAGTACGTCTCTTGACCATCGGACACTTTGAAGGTTGTGTACGCCTCTCGATCGTCACATTAGCACGCTTTGGAATCCCAAGGGCTGGCATAATGGAATGCTTAGAGGGCTGAGAATGTTTAGCCTCTGTCCGTATTGACCCGCTGTCAGCAACCATGTTTGTTAGAGAGGGAAAAGTAATGGGGCACACCTTCACGTCTGCCAGGGGGAAGGGGGGGGAGGCCCCTGTGCGTTGATTTTGTCAAGGCCGCTGTGGCAACATGTTCCATGTGTATCCATGCCACCAACTTTCTCACATTGGACTTTGTCCTTGTAGATGACCTTAGAGCGAAGACAGAAATGAGCCACGTACCAGCAGCGGAAGAAAAATGCTGACTGAACCTCCATGACCGGAATGCCATCAAACAGGACACGCCCAGACTCTCGGACTGTCTTGCCGGAATCGTCGTTGTAACAGCAACAACCTGTGCCTCAGCGTGACAGAGCACTGCCTGCCTTCAGCGATTTAGAACCAGGAATAATTTTGAAGCCATTGGACAGGTGCATCAGGAAATTAGCCAAAGTAAGGTTGAACATGATCGGGTCTGTTCATGTCCATCACGTCTATCATGTCCAACATATTTGAAGTGTATTACCAGATCTGATACAGAGCGGGCGTTTTATGATTGAGTACAATATTTCAGGATCAAAGACAGTTGGGATGATCAGTGCGCGGGTCTTTGAGATTGTCTGTTCATATTCTGTATGTACTATCTTATAGAATATTAATCACCTTGTCTGAGCATACACAAGGGTGCTGATCACATCCGATCGTCGAGTTGCAAGTGTGTTTGTACATGATTATCTAGACTATCTCTATCATGCTATTAGGGCACGATCATTTGCGTCTTGCTCGATCATTCACTCTTCGGAGAAGTGAAATTAATAATCATTTTATTTCTATACACACAATAGGTACGACTACTATTGATATGATAACTATCATACGACACGGCGAGTACTTACAGATTGAGACCCCTCAGTTATCTTCCTCCTTCGTTTCGGCGGCGCCTTTCCCTTCCCTGCGTCATTCTTCGCTGCTTTCAAATTTCTTGGCTGGCGGGAAAGAGCCTGGGTGGAGGCTTCTTCATCGCGAGGGTTGCTCAGAGGTGACTGTCCTCTCTCGGGCCCAGACGTGTCGGGGTTGGGCAGCAATGACACGGGGCTGTGCATTTGGCTGTGTGAGGAACAAGGCGTGAGCGAGTGAAGAGCAGCTTCGTGTGTTGACGTGTTGTGAGCACTGCCACCACCAGCGCAAGAGGCTCCAGCAGAGTTGGACCGACCGAAATGGTAGTCTATATGCCCATCATCTTCGTCGATTGGCATCTCGGAGTCTCGGGAGAGTCCGGACTCTGGAGTAGACATACAAGCTGCACTGCCCTGAGTCACAGAGATTGGACAATAGTGACTCACTTACCTGATACAGCAGCACTGTTTTATAGCACTGCAGGGTAGCGCGAGTGTCTTCGTGAGTAGCCTTCTGGGTGTGACGCAGTGGAGCGGCACTCACTTTGTAAATGGGACCTGTCATGTCAACGTGCTATGTCAGTTGGAGGCAGTCGGGTCGAGTGACAGCTACGCACGGGAACGGGCGATAAAAAGAAATCGAGAGATGGTGAGCGGGCGAGGTTGGCAAACGCATGTGGACAGTTATGCGAACGTGAGTGCCAAGCGATAAGGACAAACCGAGAATACGCAAGAGAGAGAGAGAAAGAAAATAAGAAAAGAACACACGGAAGTGTCAGACTAGATGGTAATGATTATTGACACTGAGTAATGATACCCTCTTTGATGAGCGAGGACTCCGAGGAGGCTTAGATACATAGGGGGTCCCAACTGACCGCCAGCGCTTGCGGGAACAAGTCGACAAGCGGGTTATCGCTGCGCCAGACACATGTAAAAATGTGTGAAGGGTATGTTAAGGTCGCGCCATCGCGGCGATAGTTGGTCGTCGTTGTCCAAGTCGGGAAGACTCAGAGAGAGGGACGTCAAAACTGGTGGCTGTGAGGGCTGAACGATACCTTTGCAGTCACCTTATGCCGGAGGTCGAGGGGTCGGACGATGATCGAGAGGGGATGAGGCAATGAGACAATGAGAGAACTTAACAAAAGAGGGATAGACAGAAGAGGAAGAACTGTACAGTTGTGGCTTGTGGCTGACGGGCGCTCCCGAGCCTTTGACGCGTTTAATCCGCTCCGATTCGAACGAGTGGCTCATCCTAAGTTAAGTTAACTTATGAGCACTTGCACACACCAAACTTACAGTGACACGTTCCGCCGTATGGTAAGTCAACATGACCGAAAAATGCGTCAACGTGTCGTTGGAGTGCCCAACATGCTCGCGCTTATAGCCTTTTCAGCGCTCGCCTGCTGATAAAAACCATTCCTCTCGAGAGTGCGGCCAAGATCACGGCTATCTATCCTTTCAAGTATCAACCTCACGTCGTCGACCTCGACCTCGAATGAATAGAACGCGACCGGTCCAGGACAAAGGCTGCCGAATCACGCGTTGAAGAGCTGGAGCGTTAATCGCAGTGAAATCCCGGTTCCTGCACCTGGGTCCTCTGTACTATCAATTCCTGTGAGAGATTCGACGGACATTCTGACTCAAGGTTATGATGGGTTTCAGTCTAACAGTGGTGAAAGCAAGCCGGGCACAATGGAGCAGAGCGGCAAGGCTTCCACTGAGGTGCATACCACGTCTGTCTGCAAGGTGTATGCATAGAAGGGCGCCGAGTTACGCATGGCTCGAACGCTAGCGCAAGTGTTAGCACAGATTGAAGAACGGGTAGGCTGTTATTCTATTAATTCAAAGGGACCCTTGTTCTGACACCCAGAAGGCACCTATACTTGCCCATCAACGTGGCAAATACGAGCAGCTGCTAGACTGGCCGCGGTCCGGTTCGCGAACCTTGTGGACCGGGTTCAGACCTGAACCTGAGGTTCGACCCAAACCTCAAGTACCACGACTCAGCATGAGTGACAAGTGCCACATGCTTCAATCACACGAATGGAATGGACGCCATACTTGACAGACGAGCAAAGACGCTCAGCTATGGCAACACCGCTCTCCCAGGGAGAAGGATCGACGACAACGACGACAAGACGATCAAGAACACCGCGGTGCGTCCTGACCCTAACGCGTCCTTCCGTTTGTCTGATTGTAATACGGTTGACCTTTAAAGAGTCTGGAAGCATTCGAGGAGGTCCTCTTCCTCTCCCCTACCTTTCATTGCGCTCGCCGATCGGATTCTGTGTTGACACCGTACACGGCGCCTAGATTGGCCTTAGACAAAGACAAACTGCCATTCCTTTGCATCCTCGACCCCTTTCTCATCAGAAACGA
>QLOU01001738.1:0-13318 GCA_003313715.1 Russula abietina
CACTTGAAGGAGGACACCGACTCCGGCAAATATCACCTTCGCTGGTGAGAATATCTGCCAGATGAATATCAGAGCGCAGATCTCAGACAAGAGTGTTCTCTGAAGCGTACCAGACCAACAACATCTCCAAGAGTCCCAGAGAGTGTATAGAGGACATTCACGGTCGGATCAAGCCATCGAGTCCACCTTTCATCGTTTCTTTGGGACTGATCTAGCCCTTGGAGTTGCTGCTGAAGAACATCAAGAATGGCACTGGGAGAGTTGCAAGATTGAAGCTCTGTGACGAGGGGGTGTGCGAGTAGGTCTTTCTTGGTGTGCTTCTTGTATACGTCCAAAGCATTTATGATGATGAGTTGGAAGTTGGCGGCTTGATTGGAAGACGAGGAAGCGGTAGGGAGAGTGTGAGACATGACGAGAGCCAGTAGTTGTTCGTATAAGAAAGTTGCTGGGAGTTGGTAGGTGATGGATAGGACAGAGGGGACTGGTTCTCTGGGCGCAACGCTGCCTCTGAGTAACTGCCCCCGAGTACTGTATTCCCAGGGTCTTGTACCTGATACTAAGCGCGCAAACCGCCAGTCTATACCGTATCGTTTTCGATTTCTTCGATGTTGGAGACTCTGGAGAGCATGGTTAAATTCTACCTGACTTGGTGATGGCCGAGGCCATCATGCAGTTCAACCCTTGGATTATAAGTCTCTCGCTTGTCCCTGGTGGTGCCGCTATCCACAGCAGTCCGAGGTTCAGTACGTTCAGTCACGGTAGCGAGCATCTTCGTAGCCAAGTCGCTTCAACGTCGCTCACTCTCCTAGCCAGTACAGCTCACGTCCATCTGATCAGGGCTTCTTTACCGAGTTTTCGCTGCATGACAAATAGTTCGCCACCATTGCCAGGTTGATCTTGAGATCGAATTCGAATTATTTGCGACATGGAGATGTCTAGCGCAAGGACATCAAATGATTGATGAAGGCCAACGGTACTGAAAAAAAGAAACGATCCAGATTCAGAAAGTAGCATCGCATTTCTACTTCTAAAACCCGGGGCTAGAGCTCGATAGTAGGCTGTAATCAATCAACATCGGCTTTCGCTTGAAAGCAAGCCGAACGACTCGGAGACCATGAGTCGACATTTCTGTCCACCCACTTCGACCATTGAGGTGTGATTCATAGCGGCGGCCTCTGGCGGGCAAACGTATCAGAATTCCGAGCGCAATGCACCGGAACGCAGATAGGCCAGATAGATAGAGAAGATTCAACTGCAACCATTGGACGGCAGATAGGACGTGATAATTTCGTCGTCAGATGTGTTCCATGGAAACTCAAGTACGGTGCATGCATTCATTTATCGGAATGAGAGCGCGCATGTAACGGTAATGCTGGTGGTTCTGAGTGTAAAGTTTAGCGCATAGCGGAGGCTATCCTCCCCATCGTCAGCAGCTCACAGTGAGAAGAAGAGAACACCCACGAGCGTCACCAGTAGGGCTACCACCCGTTGCCTTGGCGAACCCGATAAATATTGTCAATGCTGACTCAAATCGCGAAAGGAGTGACTCGAGTGAGCAGTCCAAGCAAATTGGATTGGTGCTACGAGGGCGTAGGAAGGAACAGACGCAAAAGGACACAAAAGTAATCTGGTACACGTATCCCAACACGGGTATATGATAGCGAAGCGGGAGAAGAAACATCGCGAACCTGAAGGGGCGGCGGCGGCGGCCAGAGGGGCCATCAGCCGCGCTTGAGAGTTGTTCAAAGGGTGCGTTTGCGTGAGGCAGTGACTTTTTTCTACATATAGTTGGGGAAACCTGTCAGGATACCTGGGAGACAGGTGATTAGCACTTATTTAGCAGAAAGACACACAGGAGGAATGCGTCACCGACAATCCACTGTGGGGTCCGGGGTTGACTTCACATCGGAGCCTGCGGTATATCGAAAATGGCACTGGGATCTCAATGCTCAGTTGCATGTTACTGCCACTGTTGCACGCTGGCGATAGGGCCATGGGAATGACCATCAGCTGTTGTCGGACACTTTGGCTATGGATAAACTCAAACCCACCTTGGTGATAGTAGATAATGAACACACCATCACGTTCACGTGAAGTAGTGGTTCTCAAATGAATGCTCTCGTTCTGCCGAAGGGGTTAACTTTGGGTTGCCAGTGGGTAGTAGCTGAGGGCACTAGTGACAAGGCCCCGCGGCGCCTACAGGCCCGGCTTTCCCCGGCTGGCTTCACTGACTGTCGCCCCGCCACACGTTGCATTCTTTTATTCTGCCATCCATACGAAACTCCTGCTACCCATGCCTCAAAGATTGACCAGGCTTCAACACCAATGAAGGCCACACGGATACCATCGACGTCGTCATAGCTGAATGAAACATGCCTTGTAAAGCAGCGAATGGCCGCACCAGACATTGGGCTTGGTGTGTCTGCTTTGTCACCCCTGGAATCCTCGTGCGTGTATTGACGAGCCTTCCCGCAGACTCGTACAGTATGACTCACCCGGTATACTTAAATTCCGATCAACAATAGTGGAGATGCATTGTGGGTAGTGGGATAATACACTCAGTTTACGTCGACCGTGGACTCATCGAAGGATCCACGCTGCTTTTGTGCGTCTTGAGAATACGTAGTTGTTCTCATCCATGACTTTTGTTGGCTTACATGAATCAGTTCCGGAACGTCGATGAACAGGGAACTCGTAGCTCGTCAGCTGAAAGATATACCTCACTGTCGGATGGCTTCGATACAATCGGGTTCTCCCAAGGTTCGTATTGTACAGAAAATAGAACAAGTGGTACCCGTTGCTGATGACAACGAACATCATTACCAGGCGAGTAGTCCCTTTGCGCGTATACCGAGCGCTACAACGATGCGCCTGTCCGCAATCCCATCACCTTTGGTTCGCAGCACATGGGTATATCTGATATACCGCCCTGAAAACTCTACGATCTGCCCTGTAATATTGCGCGAAATGAGTTGCACGCTGAGTGTGCTCAGAACCTTGTCCAGGTGAGACGGATCATCACCTCCTTCCACGTTTCTCACGTCACTGACATCACATCCCCCGTCCCATGATTGGAAATTGGCCAATTAAGCTCATTACCGTGACCCGGCCCAGTTCGAGGGATATCTCGAAGCAAACCACTTCCTTACATTTATCAACAACGAACGGCCCGCACCGCCCAAAAACAAGTCCGTCGTACACCGCGAATTTCGCTCAATTCAACGCCCTCTGCCTCGTCCTCAGACCACAGAGTCTTACCCAAAGAAAGCCCCCGGTCCGGATCGTACTGTCCGTCCTGCGCCAGAGCAAGACAATAAGGATGACGGTGGGAGAAGGCGATTGTGTCGATGCGCGAGCAACTACTGTATGCGAAGCTTGGATCGGGCTGCCCACGCTCGACAAGAGTAGGCGCACCGTGCCTGTGTCGTGCATTGCCGAGCACATGCGACTGTCGCCTGAGTGCTGGCAGCCACTTGTCGAGATATGTGTTGGTTCGTGCTTGTAACCCTCCTTGATATCGTCTCTTATGTA
This sequence comes from Russula abietina, assembly GCA_003313715.1. Taxonomy (NCBI): domain Eukaryota; kingdom Fungi; phylum Basidiomycota; class Agaricomycetes; order Russulales; family Russulaceae; genus Russula; species Russula abietina. The sequence continues at coordinate 3,532 of QLOU01001738.1, forward strand.
TTTGTTGTCTACTTTGGTTAACCTCATCCTATTAATAGAACTGTACAGCTACCATCAAATGTTCTACCCGGCTCTGTTGGCTTAACTCTACGCACTCAGGAAGATTGGCCGAAGGGAGTGGTATCATGATGTAGACGGGACGTCGCCCCAGTCCATAGACCAGTTCCAAACTCCGACCTGCGCGTCTGCCACTTGCTGCGCTCGCCCTCACAAAGTTAACACGCACATTAATTCAGGCCTGCTCTCGAAAGACTGAGGCCTGCTTCAAGTGTGCCCATGGGTTGAGAAATATACTTTTACAGACGACACAATGCTCAACCTGATACCTCATGCAAGAGAAGCGACGGGTTAACATCTACAGATGGATTATTTGTAGTACAGTAATATTAATATTGCGAACTGTCACCAAATAAGAGATGGTGTTTGTTCACCAAGGCAACCATAGACTATTAGTGCTTATACTGAACACGCCCTTTGCACCGCAATCTAACAGTAGTTCCACAATATGGTCGTATCCCTTCGCCGACGCAATCCGTAATGGGGTTCTGCCTTTCTTGTCCTCTGCCTCCACATTCGGGCCATGCTCGAGGAGCACGCGCATAACCTCGATATTTCCAGATATCGCCGCCAGAAGCAACGGGGTTGAGCGGTCATCGGTACGTGCGTTTATGTCTGCACCATGCTTGAGTATCACGCGTACGAGTTCGACACTCCCATTTCTTGTCGCATGGTGTAATGGGGTCCACCCTGCCTCGTAATCCATATTCACATTTGCCCCACGCTCCACGAGCGTGCGCGCGACCCCGATATTCCCATGTTTCACCGCCACGAGCAGCGGAGTTGAGCCGTCGTTTGTCCGCGCGTTTATGTCTGCACCATGCTCGAGGAGCATGGGTACGAGATTGTCCCTCCAGTTTACTGCTGCTCCATGCAATGTAGTTTTTCCTTTTTTGTCCTCCGCACCGGCGTTCGCGCCATGCTTGAGCAATATCCGTACGACCTCGGCACTTCCATATTCAGCCGCTATGAGCAGCGGGGTCGAGCGATCATTGGTCTGCGCGTTCAGGTCAGCACCATGCTCGAGGAGCAAGCGTACGGCATCGATTCTCCAGTTTATTGATGATGCATGCAATGGTGTTCTCCCAATTTCATCCGCCGTACCGGCGTTTGCGCCATGCTCGAGCAGCATCTGTACGACTTTGGCATCTCCATTTTCAGCTGCCATGAGCAGTGGGGTCGAGTCATCTTTGGTCCGTGCATTTACGTCTGCACCATGCTCGAGCAGGGTGCATATGACTTCGACATTGCTATTTCTTGTCGCTCGGTGTAATGGGGTCCAACCCATCTTGTCCTTTGTGCCCAAATTCGCGCCATGCTCTAGGAGAGCACGCACGACCTTGATATTTCCATTTTCCGCGGCCATGAGCAGTGGGGTTGAGCAGTCGTTAGTCCGTTCATCCACGTCTGCACTATGCTCGAGCAGGATGTGTATGAGTTCATCATTCCCTTTTTTTGTCGCTCCATGTAGTGGAGTCCACCCTTCCTTGTCTTCGGTACCCACATCCGCACCATGCTCTAGGAGCGTACGCACGACCTTGATATTCCCATTTTTTGCCGCCATGAGCAGTGGGTCCGAGTGGTCATTGGTGCGTGCGTTCATGTCTGCACCATGCTCGAGCAGGATGCGTATGAGTTCAACGTTCTCTTTTCTTGTCGCTCCGTGCAATGGAGTCCACCCTTCCTTGTCTTCGGTACCCACATCCGCACCATGCTGTAGGAGCGCACGTACGACCTCGATATTCCCATTTTTCGCCGCCATGAGCAGTGGGGTCGAGCGGTCATTGGTCCGTGCATTCACGTCTGCACAATGCTCGAGCAGGATGCGTATGAGTTCGACATTCCCATTACTTGTCGCTCCATGTAATGGGGTCCACCCATCCTTGTCCTTTGTACCCACATTCGCGCCATGCTCTAGGAGCGCACGCACGGCCGTGATATTCCCATGTTTTGCCGCCGTGAGCAATGGGTCAGAGCGGTCATTGGCCCGTGCGTTCTCGTCTGCACCATGCACGAGCAGGATGTGTATGAGTTCGTCATTCCCGCTTGTTGTCGCCCCGTGTAACGGAGTCCACCCATCCTTGTCCTCTGTACCCACATTCGCACCACGCTCTAGAAGCACGCGCACGACCTCGATATTCCCATATTTCGCCGCCATAAGCAGTGGGGTCGAGTGGTCATTGGCAAGTGCGTTCACATCTGCACCGCGCTCGAGCAGTATGCGTACGAGTTCGACATTCCCTTTTCTTATCGCTTCCCGTAATGGGGTTTCCCCTTCCTTGTCCTCCGTATCCACATTCGCACCATGCTCTAGGAGCGTGCGTACGACCTCGATATTCCCAAGTTTCGCCGCCACGAGTAACGGGGTCGAGCCGTCGTTGGTCCGCGCATCTATGTCCGCACCATGCTCTTGCAGTACGCGTACGACGACCTCGGCGCTTCTAGTTTCTGCCGCTACGTGCAACGAGGTTGAGTTGGCATTGTTCCGCGCATTCACGTCTGCACCATGTTCCAGCAGAATTTGGACAACAACAGGTGACGATTGGACAATATTGCGAATTCTGTAATGGCGAGAACCGTTCCACGCGGCGTCAAATAATGGAGTCCACCCGTCCCACCTCCGGGCGTTGACATCCACTTTGTAGCCGAGTAATATCTGAACCATCTCGACATCTCCATAATAGGCTGCGGAATGGAGTGGAGTATCCTCGTCGTCGTAGTGAGCATCCAGGTGTGCACCGTTGTCATGGAGAAACTTTGCTGTTTGAAAATGCCTTCCTGCCAATGCTGCGACCAGCGGTGTCCCATACCAGCCGCCGTTCATCTTCACATGCTCCGGATGCTTGATGACCAGGTGTTCGACAAGACCTTGGAATCCACACAGTGCAGCGTAATATAGGGGAGAACCGCTGGACTTCGAGGACGCAGCAACATAGGAAAGGGATGATGAGTCCCTGCTCAGGCTGGGCATGGTGTCTATATCGTTTGCTTCGAGCCAAGTCGCAAAATGCGGCTTATCCAAATCAAACAGATATTCCATTGCCTTTTGCAGGGACGATGATACGCTCTCGAACCGCACATGCGTGGCCCAGTATTGAGCAGCGTATCTAGTTAGGGAATGGCTCCTCGAAACGCTGTTATCTTCAACACGATCGTCCGGCTGGAGCAAAACGCCCATGCAAGCTTGCGCCAGGACCGTATGCGCAGGCTCGAGATCGATATGATAACAAGAGACTTCCTTCCTTGAATCGGCGAGTCGTTTCGACGTCAAATACTCTTTGACTGAAAAATGAGAGAACTGGACAACTCGAGATCGTTTGGTCTTGATAATGGTGATTAAACTGGAGCATGACGTGAGAAGTGCTTGTTCTTCATCCTCCCATCGCCAATCTGGGTTCAACATGGGGATTCCTTCGGCATCCTCAAAATCAACTGCAAGGACCTCTGCCAGCTCCTCCACTTTGAGGGGCCGAACTGCCACCACGAGGCATTGCAACAGTCGACGTGCGTGATCTTGGTTTGGCTTCCTGATTTCCTTTAGAACACGCTCATACGTCTCGTCCAAAGATTCCGGTAATTCACCCAGAGTACGACGCACACTTGGTGGGAGGCAATGCCGAAGGGTTTCCAGCTGGCAGAACACCCAGCGGAACCTTTTTAAATATTTCAACAAGTATTACGAGCGTAAAGCAATTCGACTTACATGCCATTGGCTCTTTTAGAGAGCGTCCGAATCACAAGCTCCTTGTCTTCCGCCCTCCATCTCTTCATAATATGTTGTGAATCCGAGTAAACGACAGACCGGATATAGTCTTCAATATCTTGCTTTTGTCCACTTTGGTCGTGAAGCGATACTCGGCGAGAAGTCAAAGGGTCGAGCACGTTTTGTATGTCATATTCTGGTCGGCTCGTGACACAGATATGAAGATTTGAAAGGGAGAGCTCGACGAGTTCTTTCACAAGTTGAAGTACCATCTCGCGAGGTGATGAAATCCCAGATGTGTTCGGGGACTCGTCGAGTGCGTCGATGATTAGATAGATCGGAGGTTGATCAGGGATCGCGACCATCTTTTTCAGGCTGTCTGCCAAACTACTATCGCTAGGCTGGTTCTTGCCCTTGTCATGAGCCGAATAAAGATCTGATAGAATGCCGCAACAAGGACCTGAGGAAGCGGAAATTTGGATGAGAAGAGAAGTGAGTAGGTCGCGCAAGCCTTGTTTCTTTGCGTCTCGGAAATCAAAATAAAAGTAGGCCATTGACGCATTTCCGGCCTTGCACGTCGCTTCAACATCTTGAATAACCGTAGAACTGAAAAAAAGACGTCAATCATCCATAACAGGAGCTATCTAAAACCTACGAACCAGATTACACTTTTTCCCGAGCCAGCTAAAAGACAAAGCGGTATAAGAGGGCGACGGGCGTCGTATTAGGAAAGACGAGACAAACGTTTTCCATGGACCCAAAGCAGCGAGCCTGTTGACTTCCACTCTTGATAGATCGCGCCTTGGAGAAACCATGTTGCCGCTTTCTTGTGATGAGTACCACAAGCGATGTTGTGATTCGTCGAGGGGTCTGGTGGGGAGAGCCAATTATGAGTGTTCTCCCGGAGTTGGTTCCCTGAAAGGATGAGTAAGGCTCCGTAATGAGTGACGAGATTGAATGACAAACTTTTGGATTCATCCATGTCGTTGGCCATTTGTAGTATGGATGCCTTTGTTTCTTTTCCATCTGAGCATATAAAGATTATGTATGAACTCCCTGACAGCTGAAGATGATCTACGCACCCGCAATGACCTGTATGAGGTTGTTGTCGACCAACTTGACTCTGTCATCAACGGTGACGACCCTTTCGTTGACGCTGGCTACTTGGTCGTCAACAGCAGCTACCCGGTCGTCGACAGCAGCTACTCGGTCATTGACAACAGATACTTGGTTTTCGACACCGGCCAACCGACTATCGACGCCAGCTACTTGATCACCGACGCCAACTACTCGACCATCGACGCGAGCCACTTGGTCATCGACACTAGCCACCTTAATATCGATGGCTTCCACCGTATGCTCGACTCCCTTCACTCTCTCGTCGACAGTATGCGTCGCCTTCAGATTTTCTGCAGCTGCCATCCAAGCTTCTTCTTGTGTTAGCTTATCCAGCTTCTTCAGTGCATCTTCCATCTCCGTCCTACCAATCAGTTTCTTCACATATTTTTCTGATCATCAAGTCTTTCGATCAATAGTCTCATAGTTATACGGGAAATACTCACTTATTCGGCCTTGCTTTATCTCCTTTGTCGCAATCCCGAGTATAGAGAGTACCTCAGCCATTATCTGAATGATTAGGTCCGTCATCTCGTTCGTCGGCGGCATTGCTGTGTATACATCCAAACGGCGGATAAACATTTCGATGCGCTCAAAGACGTCGATAAGAGTGCCTTGGCTTGCCCGAACATCCTTTGCTGCCTGAGATATATAATCATTACAATGGCCCACACGAAGTTACTAAGGATGATGGATACACACTTGAAGGAGGACGCCGACTCCGGCAAATATCACCTTCGCTGGTGAGAATATCTGCCAGATGAATATCAGAGCGCAGATCTCAGAGAACTTCATGACCTGAAGCGTACCAGACCAGCACCTTCTCCAAGAGCCCCAGAGAGTGTATAGAGGACATTCACGGTCGGGTCAAGCCATCGAGTCCACCGTTCATCGTTTCTTCGGGATTGATCTAGCCCTTGGAGTTGCTGCTGAAGAACGGCAAGAATGCCACCGGGAGAGTTGCAATATTGAAGCTCTGTGACAAGCGGGTGTAAAAGTAGGTCTTTCTTGGTGTGCTTCTTGTATACGTCCAAAGCATTTATGATGATGAGTTGGAAGTTGGCGGCTTGATTGGAAGACGAGGAAGCGGTAGGGTGAGGGTGAGACATGAAGGTGGGAGCAAGTAGTTTTTCGTAATAGGAAGGTGATTGGGAGTTGGTAGGTGATAGATAAGACAGAGGGGATTGATACTCTGGGCGCAACACTGCCCCCCGAGTACTGTGTTCCTAGGGTCATGTCCTGATAGGCACTCAAATCGCTAGTCTTACCGCACAGTCACCTTCAGTTAGTTTGTACGGCTCAACCATAGTTGCAAATTTCTGACAAAATCGCTCTCGGAATTGGCCACAACTCGACTATGAGCCACCGGACTTCCTGGGTACACAGAATACTGTAAATTTTGATCCTACCAACTTACTTTTGAGAAATGTGTCCTGTGGTTCCTGTCAAGTTGCTGTTCATTGGAGGCGTCTAGAGTCGAAAAACTACGCCACAATTCAAACTCCGACCGTATTTGATTTGTTGAATGACGCCTATATCTCCCTTCACAGAACACCCTACACTTGCAATTTGGTATATGAGCAGTTCCTATATCGTTCTAATATTCTCCGAAAGGAAAACGGCTATCTGTGCAGTATTGAGCTCTCGAGCTGCCCATATCTTCAACGCAGGTATTATTCCAGATGTAATGATTTCTTGATTTCTTGATCATACGGTTCGATATCTCCACTCCGCCGTGCAGAATTCTTGGAATTGCAGCGTGCGTGTGGCATGTGGTCTCCAAATCAAATCAACCGACATCGAGGTCAAGTTGAGAGCTTCAGATCTTCGTCTTCCATGCTTCCGAGCCTCAGGGCATGTTCGGCTGAAGCGTTCAGTGCTAGCGCCAGCGCCAAAACGAAGGCTAGATTTTATCGAGCACGCATTTCACTGAACGTTGGCCCCAAAACTTACTGTTCTCAGTAAAAGGCGCGACCCCGAGCGTTCGCGCTGCAGCCGAACAGGCCCTTGTGTTGTGTGACTGGATGAACACGTTGGATTCAATCATGTCATGGTGCTTGTCATGATGTGTGCCGCACGTGAAAACAGGCAGAACGGAGACCAAACTGGCCTAAGGAACGTCAGCTTTTTAGGTTTATTGTCATGTCTCAAGTCTGAGCAGCAATTGGCGGCAGCAAACGCGTGATACCCTAACATGAAAAAAGTCGACCGTCCAACTCACGCAATGAAATTGTGGCGTGCCGGGAATCCCTGAAATTGGAAATTCGTTTTCTTGCGACGTTATTGAAAACGGTTACTCCTATTTTTCGACCTAAAAATCCACTATTTTCATTTATTTTTATCCTATCTTTTAAAATAGATTAATTGCACAATTAAATATACAGTAGACTGCGTACCGGCTTTGGACTAAAGATAGTACATGGGTTACGCTACAACTGCTGATCGGTACAAATAAAATAACTGGAAAAAAGGGTGAGAACAACGAGATAACTGGGGCTGATTTGAACCAAGCCCCCGCAGCGCCTTTGGCGCTCAAAAAGTAGAGATCCTCTCAGCAACCGTTCGTATTTTTGCATTCGACTCCTATACGGTTGGAAGCCGAATGTAAAAATACGAAGATAGGTCTATATCCAAGATCCCTCAAGCCCTTGTGTGTGTCCCCGGTTGGCGTTCCGTAGCACCCACGCCCTTAGCGTGTATAAAAATAAAATGAAAAACAGAACAAAAAAACAGTCAACCTCGACGACCAAGCGTCTACAAGGCAGCGCACGCTCTGCTCTACATGAGGGAAAGTGTTTTGGGCGAGGCGTACGTACTCAGCTGTACTTGCCCCTGACGTGCATACATATGCCAGGCCCAGTAAAGAGGCAGAAGCAAGGGAGGTTCAGCTTCCCATAAGGTTCGTGGACCCGCCCTTTTTTGTGCCCCATTACCTTCAGGCCCTGACACAGTCGGCCAGTCAGGAGGGAAGGGGAAGGGGAAGGGAAGACCTCGTGTGTGTGAAAAGTAAAGCCAGTAAAGAGCGAGAGCGAAAATTACATCATTATGCCTTTTTATTTGTACGGCAGACCAGCCCGAGGGAAATACCGCAAAGTCGTGCGTTGGCGCATGATATTGTTTGGATGCCCGGAGGAATGCTTCCACCACATCAAAGTCTAAGTCTTGCTGAACAAGGTGTCAAGGCCGAGCTGACTGTCGTGGACCGCCTACAAATTCCGTTGTACGTCTTTTCCCTCCCCTTTCCCCCCTTTTAACAACTCATTCATCGTAGCACGGCTGGTTAGCCTCACTAGATCTCTTGTAGCATGCTCGACGGCTAGGAATTCGGAAGTGTCATTCCCTGGAAGAAGTTCCTGACTCTCAGCTGTCGTCTTTAGCCAGACCGCCAAATGTGAAATGTCACACGCTTCAATTCCGAGTATGTCCGTCTAAATCAGCTGCACTGACAGCAGACAGCGGCACCGAACGTACGAACCACTGTTTTCTACTATCGGATAGTGACGGGGAGCTCGCTCTGGCCTCTGGAGCTGTTGTCTCACTGTCACAGAAGCCCTCCAAAGAAAACAGTGGACCCGCCGAGATGGTCTTACCGTCATCTTCCCTCAAATTATAATTTAGGCGCCACAACAAATGATGGGCATGTAGTGAAGAGAATCATGCCGTACCGTACAGTACAGCCATACAGCGCTCATACTTTACCTGATGGATCATGGATACAGTAGTCACGGTGGGGGTGGGGGGGACACAACACAAGGACTTGGAAAAGACACATTTTTGGATGATGCCCCATTGCGGTCGTGCCAGCATTTAAAAAAACAACGTAACACCCGGTGGCCGGCGGCGGCGTCATCCGAATATTTTTATTTTTAGTTTAGGTTTAAGAGTTCCGTAATCTGATCGATTTAGCGGAAACAAGCGCGTTCCAGTCAATTCATCCTATTCATCAGAAGGTCACTAGTACTGTACTGATCAATCAACTCACTTCGCTAGGACTCGCCTATTGGAGAAGCAAAAAGGTCTTTATATAACTTATAACAAGTGACATGACGTTACCGACGGACGGCGACGGCGACGAGGCCCACTCATGCAAAAAAAAAACTGGCATCTCTCTTTCCCCCAACTCAAGCTGGCGGGGGGGGTGTTTGGAACCGATTCTCGGATTCTGCTTACTAGTATACTGTAACGGTTGCCGGGTTGCGGTCGGTACTACAGTAGTAAGTTAGTAGAAAGGTAGATCTGCTGATCTGGGGGAAGCTTCGAAAGGCGATGCGATGCTTGAGGCGATGCGGCCGCAGCACTGACCGTATTGGTATTAGTGTTGTAACCTTAGTACCCCGCACCGCACGAAGGAGGTGGTACTGTACTGTATGTACAGTACCTTCCCAAAATCCGAGTTTCGGCTATTAATAATGATGGAGGGTTGGGTGGGTGTTTCAATTGGATGAGACTGTACCCTACTCACACGCTATTATCAGTATAACAAAACAGCAGTTACTACTGTAGCAGTTGCGTCACAGACAAATAATGTTGTCAAGGCGAGCGTGAACTGGTCTCCCACTGGGCCCTGGTACAACTAATAATAGCACACCCCGAGCGAACGAATGGAATGGGTATTTATATGCACAACCACAACGTGTATTCTATATTTCCACAAACGACTTGAGACACACTCAGAGTCACGGAACTACAGATAATGTATAAAGTTATATGATCTGATCCTCTGCCAAAACTATTCCAAATGAATGTGACGGTACTGTAGAAGGATTCGGGCTCATCCCCAACCCCAATGGAACTAGACAGCATTGCCTTAGGGGCAAGCTGGACAGAGACAATATAGATCCAAAACGAGTAAAATTCCGTGTGCAATGTTCCGATAAACAGACAAACCAGATAGATGGGGGAAATATGCAA
>QLOU01001743.1:0-10072 GCA_003313715.1 Russula abietina
GCTAGGAAGAACAACCACTGCATCGGTCCCCTCAGGTTCAGTTGAGCCCACTCCGATCTTGTTCATTACCAACGACCCCCATGACTGTGAGTCTGTGCCACAGTTCAAATGTTGGACTATGCGGGTGCGTGCACAGTCTCTTGACTCTTCTTAAGTACGGTGACGACGTTACAACCTATCAGCGTCGTAAACGGAATCGCGGTGCAAGCATCCATTGCATGGCACACACAAGTAGACGACGCCGTGTGCTACGGTCGGGAGACTCGGGACTCATGCGTCCATGGTTGCATTTGAGTCTGCAGATACGATTCAAATGAAGGCACAGTCGACTGGGTTATGCTCATCACGAGCGATGATGTGAACAGGGACCGGAGGGAGCATTCTCTGAGCAGAGCGATACACAGAGACACGACGCGCGCACACTAAATAGTGACTTGTATCCTATGTAGGCTGTCATGTAGTTAAACTGTCATGTATCATCTTTAAGAATAAAGCATTTTATTCAGCCATCTTCAGCCAGGTGGAGTGAATAAGTTACAACACATTAGCCATTAGCGCATTAGCACTCATGTCATGTGTGTGCCACATTAGGCAACCGCCGGACCGGACGACCAATCGACTTTGACATGCGCGCGACCGGTCTGTGACAATTAACAAGGCCTCTATCTCAACGATCTCCCTATCGAATCCCTCAGGAACAGGACGGGAAAATAACGAGCATCAATGGGAGATACTATATCCTCCACCCGATTCGCAGGAGAAATACAAAGTCGAGATTTATGTCCTATTTTCGTTTCTTTTCTTTTCAAGTTTATTTTTTCGCGCGTTGTTGTTTCCTTTCGTTTGTCATAGGCCCAAGGCCCATAGCCATTTGTTCTTAGTCAAATCAGTAGCAGTAGCACATAAAATAAATACATTGTATATAGTACATACAATATAGTGTGATATAGTGCATCAACCCGCCACCCTTTATCGTGCGGGAACCCCCCAAATTTCTGAAATCCCGTGTGAAAACCCTCAATCTAAAGAGCGGGAAACCCTCACCCTTGGCGCGGGGCACGGGTAGCGCCGGCGGGCGGGTACGGGTTGCTCCGAAAAACCCCGGGGTGGCCCGTGATTATCCCTAGTACGTCCTCCATAATTGCAGACGGCGATGAAATAACGGTGGTCCTGGGGAACTATGCAAAGCTGGTCGAGTCGGCATCGTACATGGGGTATCGTGCAGTTCGAGTTCCAATGTCCGGCTTGTCCGCACCAGTAGCAGTGGTGGTGCTCTGCCGCTCTTGTGATGACATTGGGAACCGTGAGCTGGGTAGGAGGCTGGGGCCATGCGTGGCTGTTCTCTTCGTCGAAGAGTGTGGGGCGATGGTGAGGTCCTCTTTCGGCTCCCGCGGTGTAATCGCAGACGAGTCGGGGTGGTGTGGGCTGCATCGTACGTCGAGGGTCGATCGTCGTCTCGGGGCTAGGTTCGGTGGGGGTTCGCGGAATGTAAGGCTCACCAACAGAGGGAGAGTAGTGGATCGGTTGTTTGGGAACTTCTTCAAGTCCAGGGGGTGAAGCAGGTGGTGGGTACCTTGGCATTGGTGTTGGGGGACGTCTATATAATGTAGGGCTGGGAGGAGCTCTCGTTTCGGAAGGGAACCTCAGGGGATAGAACGGGTCAGGGATAACTCCTTCCATGATCAAGCGGTTTAGAAGGGGAGAAATGCGGGACATAACGTGGGCCCTTCTCAATCGATCCTGAACTTCGGTCGTTTCCCTTGTAAATTCCTGCAGTTCTCGAACGTGTCCTTCCTGTTCTTCTTGGATTCTGGCAACAAGGCGGTTCAGGCGGTCGTTTTCGTGTTTCAGTGCTTTCAGTTTGAGATAAGACATCCGGTATCTATAAACATCAGCCCAAACTCCGACGTCTCCAAGTCGGAAGAGGGCTGCGTTGATTGCCCAATTAAAGGGGAAATCAAGGTAGAGTTCTTCCAGCTGCTGATCGTCAATGGTTTTGGTGTGAGGAGGTTTCTCCATAGGGAGGGCTTTGAGAATTTCCCCGAAGACCTCATCATTACCAGGTTCTCCTGTAGTCCCTAAAATCATTGGTTCCTCGTCAAGTAATGTATAACGAATGTAGGGGAGTTCTACTCGGGTTCCGTCTCTGCCGGTGGCATGTAAAATCGGGTGGTAGGGAGATGGTATGGGTCTGAACCACGGAGGCGGAGGCGGTCCACTACGATGGTCGTCCATAAGAAAATGAGGAAAGCCCCGACGAGAGATATCTTTCAAAATTGTGCTGTTGAGTAGGGTGTGGGCGATTCCTGCGTTTTCTGTGACACGTGGGTCACGGAATCGAGATTCCAGAGGTGGTTGGCTTCGTACGGTGTTTCTAGTTGGACAGTGGTGACTACTTTGAGAGTGTATGGCTTCGGTTCCCACAACTGGATGGGGGACTGGTGTCGGGCCTTCTTCGCGGCCTTCGTCTTCCGTGACCACTTCGTGTTGGGCTAATAAGAGAAGAGCTTCTGCAGCTCTATCGAGAACGAAATTGTCGATTACTTCTCTAACAGGTATGCTTTCAGATGTGACTGAGGTCGGTGTGATAAGATTTGAAGCTGGAGATATAGCGCCCCTTCTTCCGGGAGTTTCGAGATCCGGGGGAACGAAAGGGAAGGGCATGCTAGCGTCATGTCCCATCACAGCTGCTCTTATATTCAAGTTTTGACTGTGATGGTATTCAGCAATTAATTTGGGAGCGTGTATGTTCTGTTCTGGTTCCCAAGTGTCGTGGGCATCAGAGTATCCCTTCCAGTGAACACGGTATTGCTTGATCTTGTTGCGTCCAAAGTGACGCATTCCTACAATGGCTTCTACCTCCCACTCGGGTTGTCCTTCTACTATTTCGGGCGGTGGTTCTAAGAAGTTTGGACCGTGTTCTTCAGTTTCTTTATAAGGCGATAGATAAGAAGCATGAAAGACATTGTGAATCCGCCACGTTTTTGGTAATTCCAATTGGTAGGCAATGTGGCTAATCGGTGTGAGAACCTTAAATGGACCATATCTTTTCGCTCGAAGTTTATGCGTTGGATGTGTTGTTTTTAGATTAGTGGCGTCCAACCACACCCTTTCTCCTCTTTTGTAAGGTCGAAAATTTGTGTCCTTAATTAGAAGCATCTGGCTGTGAAGAATTGCTTCGTGAATCTTAGCACGAAGGTTGCGCAATTCCTCTCTTCTTTCAGACAGTGGCTGTCCGTCCGTTATTGGCGTAATGTTGCCCCTAGGAATTACTCCAATGAGTGCTTCAAACGGTGGAATGTTTGTAGTGTGTGATGGTCGAGAATTGATTGCATATTGAGCCATTGGTAACCATTGAGCCCAATCATTTTGTTGTTCGTTACAAAATATTCTTAGAAATGTTTCTAAGGTCTGATTGGTTCTTTCTGATTGCCCATCAGTTTGCGGGTGATAGGCGGTACTAATGTTCTGATCGATCTTTGTTTCCTTAGCAATTTCTTTGGCTAAGTGAGAGGTGAGCCTTGGATCGCGATCAGAGATGATCTTTCGAGGAATTCCATAGTGCGGAAAGACCCGATTGAAGTAAAGTTTAGCCAGTTCTTCCGTTCCCATTGTTTCTTTACAGGGAAAGAACAATACTGCTTTTGAACAATCATGATCTGTTATAGTAAGGATCGAGTCATAATCATTTGAAGGTGGTAACTTCGTTATCCAGTCCATTGCAATTACTTCGAAAGGATGAGCTTCTTCTTTCGGGGTAATTGGAAACAGAGGGGGTTTTGAAGGTCGAGTATTTGCTTTATTCTATTGGCAAATTCCGCACCCTTTTACATACTGTCGGACCCATTCTTTTAGTCTAGGCCACCAATATCTTGTCCTGATGGAAAAATATGTAGTAGCAGCTCCAGGATGTCCAGCAGTGGGGTGATCATGATGTTCTTTGAGAATTTGGGCTTTAATTTCATCTGATCGTATCACCATTTTCCCGTCCTTGACCCATTTTCCTTCCTGCTGTTCCCATCCGTGAATCTGGGCTTCCTTCTTAAACAGAGCATCTTCCTTTTCATAGGAGTCTTCTATTAGACTATCGAGTGCGGCAGATCGAATGCCTTCGCCAAACAGATATGGGGGTAGAGCGGTAATTTCCACATTGTCTTCTTTTCCATCATCGTAGTCTGGTCTTCTTGATAAAGCATCTGCCCTATTTTGTGGTCCCGGGCGGTGTTGTAGATGGATATTATAATCAGCCAATGTGAGAATGTAACGTGCTACCCTTCGATTGATTCGTTGGGGGTGGCGATAATGTAATAAATTTGCGTGGTCTACAAAAACTTGAACAGGCTGTTTTGTTCCACATAATAGGTGCCTCCAATATGTTAGTCCAAAAATAAGCCCTAGGAATTCTCGATCCCAGACATCATAGTTTCTTTCTGCTGAATTGAGGGTTTTTGATGCATATCCAAGAGCTTGTCTTTTTCCCCTTGTGTCTCTTTGAAACAGTGCTGCCCCTACTGCATATGCTGATGCGTCCGTTTCTAATTCAAATGGTTGGTCTTCGTTTGGGGCTACCAATATCGGATCCTTGGCAATGCTATCGATTAATGAGTTTAGGGCTTCTCTACATTCTTCGCACTGTAAAGTCTCCGCATCATGAATTTCAGTATTTGAAATATGTGAGAAATGACTGAGTTTAACCAGCAGAATTACTTAATTTGCGTGATTTTTAACTGGCAGATTACTGAAATTCCGCTATAAAATGTGTGAAATTACCATATATTTAAATTATTTTTTCATGTAAAAATCACTCATTCTGCACCCTTTTCTGGCATTAAACTACTTATTATTCATGCTTAAAATAAATTTTTTTCATTTTTTTTTCAACTTAATTTTAAGATTAGAAATGTATTATTTTCATTTTTTTTCAACTTAGTTCTAAGACGAGAAACAGATTATTTTCATTCCTTTTTAACTTAGTTTTAAGACGAGAAACAGATTATTTTCATTCCTTTTCAACTTAGTTTTAAGACGAGAAACAGATTATTTTCATTCCTTTTCAACTTAACTTTAAGACGAGAAACATGTTATTTTCATGTATTTTGGAGCGACTTAAATTTCCTCCATTTCCTGATCCTGATCATCTCCTCCGCCTGCATTGCTGCCGAAATCCCAAAGATCATCCATGTTCGCAACGCCTTCAGCCGCAGCGATGTTCTCCTTCTCGCGCTTGATCGCATAAGCACGCTGGTTATTGAAATGACGTTGTAGAAAAGTTTTGATGGGCCAATCGCCCACAAAACTCTTCAGGTAATCATATTTCTTCCTGGCCTATAAAATATGTCAGTTTTGGAAACTCGGACAAGAGTTTAAAACACACTTACCATTCTGCAAACCCGAGCAACCCTTTCTGCGTCTTGATCACACCAATGGAGCTTGTAGTCAAGACCCGCAGCCACTGCAGACCTTTTCACATAATGCTATAATACAGAGGATTAGTTACGGTGTGTGTAGTAAGAATGAAACTTACACGAAATGCGTTATAACCCTTGTCATTCAGGCCCATCGCCTCTTGAAGGGTCCTCATCTTGCGTGGCTTTCTAATTTGAGTATTAGAGCCACTGACCGTCGTGGCCACTGTAGTCGTTGTGGCCATCGTGGCTGACGCCTCTTGGACACGTTTGAGCTCCAGTGTCAATGCAGCGAGCTGAGCTGAAAATAAAAATAAAAATAAGCAATGCACAACGCCAACGAGCCCCACCCACTCCCGATCTCGAGCATGGGCTGCATGTGAGCACAACACTTACCTCGCAAGGTTACGACTTCAATATCTTCTTCCTCGGGAGTGAGGTCTTGAGCAGCAGCTGATGTTTCCCCCGTCAGGGCTATTAGCGGCGATTAGCAATAGGAAATAGGAAATACACATACCTCTGGGTTGCACATCTGCATTCGCTGACATAGGAACAGGCACAGCTGTGTTCCCCGGGATAGCACGCGTCCTGGAGGCCTTCTGGGAAGATGACTTTGCCGCCGCCTCCTTCAGAGCATGAGCCTTTGCCACAGGCCTCTTCTTGCCTCTGGTTGCATTTGAGGGAGCCATTTATAACCAAGAAAGAGGAAAGAAGGGTGAGTGAGGGGTGAAGACGAACAGCGCAGCAATGCCCAACTTTATATCGTCTGGCTCTCAAGTTCCGGGCTCCATCTCCAAGTGATCAAGTGGAGTCACCACAGCCGAGTGAATTGGTGAATAATTGTTGCAGTTGACCGTGAGATTGAGGACGGGAGTTTGAGGACAGAAGGAGGACGGAAGAAAGAGGCGACGGCAAAAACAACCAAAAAGCAACAAGAAAACACGGTCTGAGTCATGTGATCATGTTCCCACGGCTGTGATCACATTGGCCCGTGTGATCACGTTTCACCATTCAGTTCTAAACCGATGAAATTGACCTAGTCAACTGACTCAACTCCATCTGCTTTTCATATGATCATTGCCAGCACCGGAACTACTCCCTCGACACCATCGCGGGTTCCTGGTTGCCTCTTCGCTTATGGGTGATGAGTCGTCTGACTCGAGAGATGACAGTACCGTATTGTGCTCCTCACTCTCACCGCCGCCCTCTCACTCTCACCCGTCGCCCTCTCACTCTGACCACACCTCCCCCGACAGTCGCCCTCGTCGATCAAACCCTTCTCAGCCGTGTCGTGATTTTTTTCCTATAAAAGTTTCGTACGAACTGGGCACACCTACGCAGTCTGGGTTCGTCTCAGCACACTTTGAGTGTTCTCTCGCTGAATTACCTTCTCAGATCGCTATGTCAGTGCCAAAGCCAACAAAGAACCCCCTCCGTGTATGCAGTTGTGGGTGCGGTAGTGAGGTTACCCGATGGACGGAGCGGCGTCACGTCACGGCGCAGCTTGAATCCCCCCCATCTCCCAAGCGGCGTCGTATCGTCGATTTTCAGGCCGACCAGGAGTCTCTCATTGTCAGACCCGGCAAGCAAAAGCGGTCTCGCACAGACAACAGTTCCTCCACCTCCCACCCCCGTGCAGACGCCAGCTCTTCCTCTAGTGATTATCCCCAATTACATGCACCCTCGTTCGAGTCCAACCCTTCCCTGCCATTACTCGATCCATCACCGGCATCGAATCTACCTCAATTGCCATGCGATGCACTTACTGAAGTGTCTGGTTCCTCCGTTGACAACATTCTTCTGGATCTTCATGCTCGGACACATCGAACTATCGATCAAAGCGATGACAAAGATGCTCTCGAAAGGGATGCAGTTGAGGCTGCCGACTCTGTTGATCATGAAACTGATGACTTCTGGGACGATGAGGACGCTACTATGGAAGGTGATGTGGATCCGCGTGAGGGCATCGTTTCGGATTGGGATCTCTTGGCCGAAGGATTCAATGTAGAGGCCGAGGATCTTGGTAAGTTCGAGCATTCTTTATTGCAGACTCGTGACTTACTGTCTTTTTTATGCTCAGGCGAGTTTTCTATCACGGACCATGATCTGGATATCCTGCGTCCGTTCGGGATGAAGATCAGAAACAATCTAACCGACTCAACTTTTGATGATATGTCGTATAACTTTTCCAAGGCAGGCATGGAGAATCTTGCAAAGACACGATCCCATGTTCGGGCTCTCTCCCGCTTCGAACCCATAAAATTCGCATGCTGCATCAATTCGTGCATATGCTATACTGGTCCGTACGCCGACCTTGACGAATGCCCGAACTGCAAAACATCGCGTCTGAACGATTCTGGTCGAGCAAGGCGAATCTTCTCATACATGCCCCTTATCCCTCGTCTCCGTGCGTTAATGTCGAATCGCACCTACGCCACTAAGCTCCAGTATCGTGCCGATGAGCACGCAAACACTCACAGTACTAGTCCTGGATCGATAACGGATATTTTCGATGGGCTCCATTATCGCTCGCTTCTTGAAGAGCGTGTTGTTGTTGGTGACCGGACGTACCCTCACAACTACTTCTCGGATCATCGTGATATCGCACTTGGCTTCGCCACTGACGGCTTCGCTCCCTTTAAGAAGCGGAAGCATACCGTGTGGATCCTCCTCATTTTCAACTACAATCTCCCTCCAGATCAACGCTTCCAAAAGGACAACATTCTTTGCGTTGGGATCATACCTGGTCCAAAAAAGCCATGGGATGCCGACTCTTTCATCTATCCGCTTGTGCGTGAACTGCTCGAGCTCGCGAAGGGCGTTTCTGCATATGATGCCCTCTCGAGAAGCCTTTTCGCCCTCCACGCCTACATCATCACTGGCTTTGGCGACATTCCCGCTGTTTCCATGCTCATGCACATGAAAGGACACAATGGCCTGTGTCCCTGTCGAATGTGCAAGATTCTTGGTATTCGCACCCCGGACTCGCGAAATAAGATGCACTACGTGCCCCTCTCCCGCCGCAATCATCCAACGCCAACCGATGTTGTCGAGTATTGTCCAGAGAAGTTACCACTACACTCGCACAAGCGCTTCATGGAGCAGGCCGAAGAAGTGGAGTCCGCGCCCACAGAAATACAGCGAGAGGCGCTTGCAAAGAAGTATGGTATCAAAGGGATCCCTCTTCTCAGTGCTCTCGGGTCCCTGAGGTTTCCCCAGTCGTTTCCATACGACTTCATGCATTTGATCTGGGAAAATCTTATCCCGAACCTCGTCCTCTTCTGGTCTGGCAACTACAAGGGGATGGATGAAGGTCAGCCATACGTCTTGAATCCAGGTGTTTGGGAGGATGTTGGTGCTACGTCCGCGGCAGCTACAAGGACGATACCTTCATCGTTTGGTACATCTATTCCCAACCCAGCAAAAGATTGTTCGTCTTTCACGTCTTCGACGTGGTCCGTGTGGTCTCTGTTTATCGCCCCCACTGTCCTTCGAGGTCGCTTTCCCCAAGATCGCTATTACAAACATTTCTGCTCCCTTGTTAGAATCCTCAATCTCTGTCTGCAATTCGAGATCAGTGAGGAGGATATCAACGAAATCGAGTTGGGAATCCGTAAATGGGTGGTAGATTATGAGCGGTGCGTTCGCCCCTTACGTTTCCGAAAAAACAAAGGCTGACTCGATTCATGCATAGGGATGCACACCGTACCGTACTACGGTGACGTCCGTACTATTGGACGGGCATTGGACGGGCACGGGGCATCCGTCCACCGTCCGTCCAGCCTTGTCAAACAATTCTTCACGGAGACGGAACGTACTTCATGACGGACGTACTACGGTTGACGATGTACTACGGTTCAATGTCGCGTCGTCGAGGGAGCTGTGCTTACTGAGGCAGTATTTAATTTGCTATATAACTCAAATTACAATAGTAACAAACAAAAATCGAATAATAGGCCCAAGTGGCGAGCGTTTTGGAGGAGGTAGTAGTGAGGGTGGGCACGCGGCAACCCAAGTGGCATGTGCCAAGCGCAGTGACACCCGGCGACTCGAAGCATCTTGAAGGAGGTCACGGTGGAGGAGGAGGTTGGCACGCAGTGGCTCAAATGGCAAGTGCCAAGTGTAACGACACAGGCCTGCCAGCATGCAGCGGTTGCAGCCTTGTTGCTCTAACGCCTGACAACAGCCATGCCCCGGGAAGTACTGAGATGGATGTGCTTCTTGACAAGCATGAGCATGCGGATTGTGTCGGGTTGGAGCCGAGCGCGTCGGAGAGATATTGTGTCCCGCCCGCCTGAAAATATCCTCTCTACGGCGACTGCAGAACCTGTGACAGTTCAGATCTCAGTCGCATGGATTGAACTTGCAAAAAACAAACCAGGAATGCATAATATGTCGCGTGCCAGCTGAGAGAGGCGCGGAAATTGTCTTTGTCGGCCTACCCACCATCGAATTGGGTTGCACGTGTCGAAACTTTCTGCAGGGAGTTTGAAGTACTCTTCCAATTCATTGGAAGAGTACTTCTCTTTTCGGCGATATCGAGCCATGTAGGACTTTGTAGGCGAACCATCCACAGGTAGCGCGTCTAGTGCCTGAACGGATGAAGGTGGTGATGACGGAGTTGGGATTTGAACCGGCAGAGAGGCGTAGTTTTCGTCAAAGTAGTC
>QLOU01001757.1:0-10557 GCA_003313715.1 Russula abietina
ACGCCACCGTTCCGGCAGTAACCGTCAAAAACACCTAATAATGTTAGGTAACTCTGAGGTCACAGATACAGTAGACATACCCTTCGGTGGACTGTCCGGGGTATGGGTTATTGGGGGTTATGGCCTTGAAGAGGGTACGCCAAATCGGCCCGGCCGCCTGGGGCATCGCGCTGCCTTCCGACATCAACTTCATTCCCATTGCAATTTTATCACCTCCGTCGGTCAGCTCCAAGTCCTCAAACTCGTTGTCATAGCTGCACATGCTTGGTCACACCAACATTATACTAATAGATAACCATATGGCTCTGTTCTACCAGATGGCCAGTTTTGACAGCGTCACAGCGGCCAACAGCATCAGACTCCCTAGAGTTGGTAGCCATACTGTGCCATTTCGCTCAATTCGGACGGGGGTGTGACCTGTGACACCTGTGTCCGAAAGTGACCGCAGCAAAGAATTGTCGACTGCAGTGGTGCTGTCGAGTACGTATCGTATTAATTTCGACCAATCTACTGAATACTGTATTATTCGACCGGTTCTGCACGCAACCAACAAGGCAACAACGCCTTTCTCTAAGCGAGGGTCGCCGTCAGTACCAAACTTGAACCACATCTCGTCATCTTCATCAATACTCACCTGCCATGTCTTCTTTCGTGCCCTCCATCTCCCAATGGCAAAGGTATACTTCCTTCTGTTATGCTTAGTAGCTCATAAAGCTCATGAGTAAATATGATCCTCGGACAACAGTCGACGTACTACTGCTACATCGATCCACATCCTCGACGACGAATCGCTACTTAACATATTTTATCTCTATCAGCCGGCCGTCACCGAGACAGACGAAGACGAGAATCTCGACAACTTCCGTATCATTAAGGGAAGGAAATGGGACCGCAAGTATTGGTGGTACAAACCCGCACATGTTTGCCGAAGATGGCGAAACCTTATACTTGCGTCACCATCCTTCCTGGATCTTCACCTCGTTTGTACATTTGGCACACCCGTAGCAGACATGCTGGCACATTCGCCACCCCTTCCCCTCATCATTGATTACTACCTCGATGATAGTGGCGGCATCGCTATAGAAGACCATAAGGGAATTTTCCTCGCTCTCGGGCAACCTAATCGCATCCGCTGTATCCATGTTGGGTTACCCTTCTATATTTTGCAGCCATTCGTCATGGCCATCGACCACGAATTACCAATTCTCGAATACCTGGTTATGATTATGACGGATAAGGAGGATATCGAAACCATGGTATTTCGCGGTACAATTCAAGCACCTCGTTTACGTCACCTCGGCCTGGAAGACGTTATCCCTCTAAAAGAATCTCGATTACTCACCATACATCCGAACATCCTGCTCCAGTGGATTTCACCCCTGTCTCAACTAGAGATACTCGAGATCTCCGCTTATCCCAACGACGATGTGGATACACAGCTGTCGAATATGACAACCATCACACATGCCACTCTTCCTAACCTTCGCTTGCTAAGCTTCCGAGGCCTCAGTACCTTCCTCGAGGTACTTATCCGTCATATCTCCACACCTCGCCTCGAGAGGCTTCGTATTATGTTTACCGAGGAACCCGCGTTTTCCATCCCATGTCTCGTCCGGTTTATGAACACAAGAGAGAACAAGAAGCTTAGGTTTGATAGCGCCAAGTTCGAGTTCTCTGGTTATAATGTTTGTTTGAAGACATATCCCAATGAGGAGAACAGGCGGTGCTCCTTTAGCATACGTGTCGGTTGGGGTTTTCACAGGCATCTTTCTTCAATGGCACAACTTGTCGATGCGCTTGGCCAAGTATTCTCGGCGGCAGAACATCTAATTCTCGATTACGTGGAAGGCGGTCGGTTATCTGAAGAAATCGACCGCACCGACTGGCACCGACTTCTTAGGCCGTTTAGAAACGTGAAGAACCTTCGCGTCAATCATGGGCTGGTTCAGGAATTCTCTCGTTTTCTACAATTGGACGATGGAGAGCTCCCCCCAGAGCTCTTGCCTGAACTGCAGGAGCTCACATGTTCTGGGAGTGGCAATTCTGGTGATGCATTCACCTCATTTATCGATGCCCGTCAGAACGCGGGCCGCCCTGTATCCTTCAGGTTGGTCCGTCGTAGCTCGAGTCCAGGTCCTTAAGGCTCGACCATTTGAAAGTCACGGAATTACATCGGCGAGAGACGAGGGTGGAATGACATACTGTAGGTAAATACAACTGGCTCCTACTTTCACACGCCGACGACCGATTTATTCATCTATCCTCCCGTCAATGGCCAGCTCGCTACGCTCGTAGGAATTGGCCGACTACGCTGTATACATGGCTCAGGTAAACATAGAACTATGCTACCTCGTTGACTCGTATAAAGGTACTGTAATGTGAAAGGATTGTGATTGTGAAATGCGAGATGCCTGCTGCCGCCAGTGATGGTGCGTGGTGATGGCGATGAAGGGCCATCTTAGAACATGTGGTAGTTGGTTTATGCATGATGGGCGATTGGGAGATGGTGCTCAGAAAGATTTACATTTACACATCACGTGCCAGTGGTAGTAACTGCCTCCGCCTCCTTTCCTCGCTGGTCCCGGCAAAGGGTCTTCAACTCGTCTCCATCAACTCACTCGAACCCACTCTGGCATAAATGGACATTAAGTCACGAATGACTGCGATGATGTCTTTCACTGAAACTTTAAAAGTTTCACAGAAAGACGCACTCGCGGTCATAGGCCGAGCGTGCTAGGCTCATTGCTAAAGCGACCGACTCGGAGGACGAAGAAAACCGAAGAAATTATGAAAATTAGTGGTAATACGAGAAGCTCTTGTATACATACAGATCCTTTGTACTAGTCCCTCCGTTCCATCCGACCCAAGGTCCTGGCACACTACGTCCGTCGCAACTGGTGTCCCGGGTTGAGTCGGCGCGAGTCCGCGGACATATTCCTCACGAGCTGCAGCATGTTTGTTGCGCACAAGTATGCGCACCGCTTGACAGACACGAAAGCACCGCAGACATTGAGAATGCCAGCAGCTAGTAGAGGCGACCGCCCGACACGTCGCGCTGTAGTACTCTAGAATAGCAAATAACATGCGCTAAGGTTATGATCGTCAGATCGTCAGCATGCCAGCGGCGGTTGCAATCTAGGCTCCGCTGCGATGCGTTTTGATCCCGCCTTTCCCTAAGTGCGAGCCAAGGGTTGCCGTGCTCCTCTGGCCATCACATAAGCTAAGAGCGAAAAGGATGGACTAGGCGATTGGTTACCTTGGGTGCGAATCACTCTACGACTTCGATGAGTCGCGTAGACGAATCCTTCCGAGGGTTTGCAGTGTACAACCCATCCGCATCGGCGAAAAGGAAGAGGTAGTCTGCATGGATCATGGAAGAGGTGATAGCGGAAAGGGTGTCATCGTTACCGAATTTGATTTCCTGGTACGACTATGAGGACTGTGTTGGAACGGCACGGCGAATCTGTACGTACGCTAACAGAGACAGTATCGTTTTCGTTCATGATTGGTACAACGCCCATGAAGAGTAGTTCCTTGATAGTGTTGACCGCATTTAGGTATCTTGTACGCTGAAAAAAGCGTGTTGTCAGACTTTTTCCGTCAGAAAGGATGCACCTCACGCACGTCTGAGATATCCCCGCGACCCACAGGGCATTTAGTCTTCCTTGTCCTATTGCGGCAAAGCCTAGCAGTAAGAAGTCAATGAGCAATCCGAAGGAATCGGTAAGATGGTAAGTGGGCTCTGTTTTCCCGAGAGACTTTTCGGTCGCGCAGGCATCGACATACGGCTACAGACCAACGCCAATCGCGCCAAAGCTCACGAGGATGACTTTGTGCCCTACTGTGTGCAGGCGCACGACGGTTTCTACGATAGCGGAGAGCGTGGACAAGAGTGGTTGGTGGGTCTTCTCGTGCACGATCGATGAAGTACCTGCATCACCGACAGGAGGGGATGGTCAAATGGTCACTGGGTTAAGTGAACCATACCGAGTTTGATTACAATTGTGAACGGCTTCGTTCGGACCATAACGATGTAGTAGTTGAAAGATGATGATGATGGGAGGACAACTCGGACATCCGTGCTCGACGCGTTGCGGCGTTGCCTATCTTGGCCATGGCTTCGCTCACTGACTAATCACTCACCGGTACTCACCGTACTCACCCCGCACTATCATCTCAACTCTCTTCGATCACTGACACTCATCTGGCGTGGCTATTCTCAATTCCCCTCTCCACGCACGAGGCCTGCCAACTTGGACCACATCTTGTCATTTTCATCTATTTTATCACCTACCATGTCTTTTTTCGCACCTTCCATCGCCCAATGGGAGAGGTATGCTTCCTTCTGTTATGCTTATCAGCTCATGAGTAAATATGGTCCTGGGGCAACAGTCCACGTACTTCTGCTACATCGATCCACATCCTCGACGACGAATCGCTACTTAACATATTTTATCACTACCGGCAGGCCGTCAACGGGACAGACGAAGACGACGATTTTGACAACGTCCGTCTCAGTTTCGTTGACATCATGGGAAAGGAATTGGACTGCATGAAATGGTGGTATGAGCCCGCACATGTTTGCCGAAGATGGCGGGACCTTATACTTAGGTCACCGTCCTTTCTGGGTCTTCACCTCATTTGTACACTTGGCACACCCGTAGCAGACATGCTGGCACATTCGCCACCCCTTCCCCTCATCATTGATTACTACATCGATGAAGGTTGCGACATCACTGCAGAAGACGAGGAGGGACTTTTCCTCGCTCTCGGGCAACCTAATCGCATTCGCTATATTTCTGTTGGGTTGCCTCTTCATATTTTGCAGAAGTTCGTCATGGCCATCGACCACGAATTACCAATTCTCGAATACCTGATTATGATTATGACGGCTCAGGAGAATGTCGGGGCCCTGGCATTTCCCGAGACAATTCAAGCACCACATCTACGTCACCTAGGCCTGGAAGACGTTGTCCCTTTAAATGGATCTCGATTACTCACCACTGCTGTGGGCCTCGTCTCACTCAGCCTTTCCATGAACGACTCATTCAATTACTTACACCCAAACATCCTGCTCCAGTGGATTTCACCCCTGTCTCAACTAGAGACGCTCGAAATCACCGCTTATCCCGGGCCCAGAGACGATGTGGGGACGCAGCTGCATATGACAACCATCACACACGCCACACTTCCTAACCTATGCTTGCTAAGCTTCCTAGGCTACAGTACCTACCTGGATGTACTTATTCGTCATATCGCCACACCTCGCCTTGAGAGGCTTCGTATTATGTTTACCGAGGAACCCGCGTTTTCCATCCCATGTCTCGTCCGGTTTATGAACACAAGAGAGAACAAGAAGCTTAGGTTTGATAGCGCCAAGTTCGAGTTCTCTGGTTATCATATTTGTTTGAGGACATATCCCAATGAGGAGAACAGGCGGTGTTCCTTCAGCATAAATGTCGGTTCGAGTCTTATCGGGTATATTTATTGTATGACACGACTCCTCGGTGCGCTTGGCCAAGTATTCTCGGCGACAGAACATCTCATTCTCGATTACGTGGAAGATGGTTGGGCATCTAAGTCAGCTGAAGAAATCGAACGTACCCAGTGGCACCGACTTCTTAGGCCATTCAGCAATGTGAAGAAGCTTCGTGTCACCCATGGGATGGTACAGGAATTCTCTCATTTTCTACAATTGGACGATGGAGAGCTCCCTCCGGAGCTCTTGCCTAAACTGCAGGAGTTCACATATTCTGGGAGTAGCGATCCCGGTGATGCATTCACCTCATTCATCGCTGCCCGCCAGAACGCGGGCCATCCTGTATCCTTAAGGTTGGTCCGTCGTAGCCCGAGTCCAGGTCCTTAGGCCTTAAGACTCGTCCGTCAGGCGATTACATCGGCGAGTGGCGAGAATGGAATGGCATAGGAATGGAACTGGCTCCTACTTTCACATGCTAACGACCGAGTTATTCATCTATCTCCCGGACTGCTTCTCACCCTCTTTCAAAAGTATTATTACTGTAATAGTCACGATTACTGTAATACAGGCTGTGTTGTTTGTGCATAGACTTTGTGCACACCGAACCCAAGATGGGATCACTCCTGTGGTCTGGGGAAGGATGATTGAGGAAATGGCAGGTAGGGCTAGCAGCCATAGGCCACAGTAACAGACCAACGTTTGTCTAAGATAGGTATTAATTGCTCTTGCTCTGGCAAGCCAATCATACAGATCCGACGGGTCGCTGGTCCCCGGTAAAGTGTTTTCAGTGTCGAGTCGAAAAGCGCTTTGAGGCGTCGCTCTTATCAATATTCATGGAAACTCGTAGATTCAACCATGACCTCGGCTGTGCGTGGATTACGGGACCTAGCAGTAAGCAGTTTAGTCCGAAGGAATTATAAGCAGGCTCACCAGCTTCACCAGTTTTGCCCAACAAGAGTCTCTTTGGACACGCAGGCATCGACATGCGCCGAAACCTCACGCCAATTGCGCCAGAGCTCACGCGCGAATTTGAGGATGGGAGAGTGTGTGTTACTGTGTGTATACGAGCGGTCGGTGTGTCCTCTCGTGTACGATCGATGATGTGCTGCATCACGCCAGCGAGGAGGGGATGGTCAATTGATATCCCCTGAAGTAAACCACCGACACCGAGTTTGTTTAGAATTGTGAGCAGGTTACTGTACAGTAGTAGTGACAGTAGTACGACCATAGTGATGACGTATATTTTCGAGTGACTCAGCACATCGCCTATGTTTGGCTTCGCTTACCTGATCAATTCTCAGCTCTTGTCTACGCCCAACTTCGTAGCGAAGAATTGTCGTCGACTTCGACTGCAGTCGTATTGATCTGTACTATTCAATCGGTTCAGCGCTCAACCCCTTTCTCAAAGCGCTAGCGAGGTCGGCCTGCCAACTGAACTTGAACCACATCTTGTCATCTTCATCCTGCCATGTCTTCTTTCGCACCTCCCTTCTCCCAATGGCAGAGGTACAGTATGCATCCTTCTGTTGTACGTGCTTCTCAGCTCATGAGTAAATATGATTCTGGGGAAGCAGTTCACGTACTACTGCTACATCGATCCACATCCTCGACGATGATTCGCTACTTAACATATTTTATCTTTATCGGTCGGCCGTCACCAGGACAGACGAAGACAAGAATTTCGACGACGTCCGTGTCAGTATCATTTACAAGAAGTTCAGGAAATGGGACTGCAAGAATTGGTGGTACAAACCCGCACATGTTTGCCGAAGATGGCGAAACCTCATACTTGGGTCACCATCCTTCCTGGGTCTTCACCTCATTTGTACGCTTGGCACGCCTGTAGCAGAAATGTTGGCACATTCGCCACCCCTTCCCCTCGTCATTGATTACTACAACGGTGAACATCGCGACATGACCGCAAAAGACGAGGAGGGACTTTTCCTCGCTCTCGAGCAACCTAATCGCATCCTCTGTATCCGTGTTGGGTTGCCTCTTTATGTTTTGCAGAAGCTCGTCACGGCCATCGACCACGAATTACCAATTCTGGAATACTTGTCTATGTTTATGACAGCTAAGGGAGATGTCGAGACCCTCATATTTCCCGAGACAATTCAAGCACCACATCTACATCACCTCTGCCTGGAAGACGTTGTCCCTCGACTCTCTCCAATAGGATCTCGATTACTCACAACTGCCGTGGGCCTCGTCACACTCCACCTTTTCATGGGCGCCTCATTCAATTACTTACACCCAAACATCCTGTTCCAGTGGGTTTCACCCCTGTCTCAACTAGAGGCGCTCGAGATCACCGCTTATTCCGACGACGATATGGATACGCAGCTGTCGGATACGCCAACCATCACACACGCCACACTTCCCAGCCTTCGCTTCTTAAGCTTCCTAGGCGATAGTGCCTACCTGGAGGTACTTATTCATCATATCGCCACACCTCGCCTCGAGAGGCTCCATGCTAT
The DNA here is from genome assembly GCA_003313715.1 of Russula abietina. NCBI lineage: Eukaryota > Fungi > Basidiomycota > Agaricomycetes > Russulales > Russulaceae > Russula > Russula abietina. The sequence continues at coordinate 7,957 of QLOU01001757.1, forward strand.
GTTTAGAGATGAACTCCCGTTTTCCATCCCATGTCTCGCCCGGTTTATGAACACAACAGAGAACGAGAGGCTTAGGTTCGATAGCGCCAAGTTTGAGTTCTCTTATCAGCATGTTTGTGTGAAGACATGTTGCTTCAAGTTAAATGTCGCCAGTTGGCGTCCTAACGAGCATATTCATTCCATGGCACAAATTGTCGATGAGCTTGGCCAAGCATTCTTGGCGGTAGAACTTCTCATTCTCGATTACCTGGGCCGGTCGTGTGAAGAAATCGACCGTACCGAGTGGCATCGACTTCTTAGGTCGTTTAGCAATGTGAAGAGCCTTCGGGTCAACCATGGGTTGGTTCAGGAATTCTCTCGTTTACTACGATTGGACGATGGAGGACTCCCTCCGGAGCTTTTGCCTGAACTGCAGGAACTGACATGTTCTGGGAGTGGCGATCCTGGTGATGCATTTACCGCATTTATCGATGCCCGCCAGAGCGCGGGCCATCCTGTATCCTTCAGGTTGGTCCGTCGTAGCCCGAGTCCAGGACTCGTCTAATGAAAGTCACGCGATCGGATTGGCGAGCGGCGAGGATGGAATGCCATATGTAAATGCAACTGGCTCACACCCCAACAACCGAGTATTCATCTACGGACTGCTTCCTACCCCTCTTTCGAATATATTTTAAATAGCAATGATTGGTGTAATACAAGTGCATATACTTCGTCACCCCGAACACAAGTTGAGATCACTTCTGTGGCCCGGGGGAGGGTCCTCGAGAAACTGGTAGGTAGTGCTAGTAGGCCTCAGCCGCATTATTTGACCCTGATGTAAGTATTGCTCTTGCTTCTGTCAAACCAACCATACAGATTTTGTTTCCACTACGACGTGTCGCTGGTCTTCGCCGGTCACCGTCTTCTTAGGTTCGCTGTCCACTGCCATAGTCCTTAAGAGCCTGTAGTCCGCGGTCAACTGCCTTCAGAGTCGAGTCGAAAAACTCTCTCATCAAAACTCAGCGGTTGGTGTGTCGTCTCGTGCTCGATTGATGATGTGCTTGTATCACGCCGGCGGGTGTCACGGAAGGGATGGTCAATTCTCCGGGGTAAGTGATGTAGCTAAAATAGAGGCTGCGAGATTAAACCGTCGTCCAAGAAAGGGGAGAGGAAGATAAGAAAACAGAAAAGGAAATGAGTGGGTGTGGCAGAAAGCGTCGTGGAGAGCGGGTACGCACGAACGCGCGAACGCGAGTGCCGAGCGAAAGGGGCCGAAACGAGACGCACACGAGAACGGCAAAAGAAAAGAACACTTGATTCTGAACTGATGGTAGATTGTCTTCCTCGGCATGCGAGGGGAGTCTTAAGTACATGTATGTTACCCCTAAGATCCGATCCGTATTGTAGGGACGACCTCGGGAGTGCCTGTGATGGTGATGCATAGAGAGAATATAAGCAAATAAAGGAAGGACTAAAAGAAATACATGAAGGTACGTACAGCTGCCGCGTGGTAGTGTCTTGATGTCGGGTAAGCAAGAGTGAGAGTCGAGATATAACAGTCTTGTGTCATCCGGTGCGGATGAAGAGGGAAGACGGAAAGAAATTCAACAACGGGGCACGTGATGGTGGGCGCTTCTTTTCTCTCAAAGCAAGGGTTACACGAGGCCCGCCAACGCGCCAACATTCATCAGTCGATACCCAATACTCTCTCTCCTCCCATGTCTTCCCTCTCATCTCCCGTCTCTCCCCTTCATCCTACCAAAGAAATCGGCCAAATAATCATAAACGACGTCTCTCAACGGCAGCCTGAGAGGTATGCTTCCCTCTGTTATGCTTATCAGCCCGAGAGTAATATGATCCTCGGGCAACAGTTCACGTACTACATCGATCCACATCCTCGACGACGATTCGCTACTTAACATATTTTATCTCTATCGGCCGGCTGTTACCGTGGCAGATGACGAGAATATCGACGACGTCCGTTTCAGTATCATTATGGGAAGGAAATGGGACCACGGAAATTGGTGGTACAGACCCGCACATGTCTGCCGAAGATGGCGAAAACTCATACTTGGGTCACCGTCCTTCCTTGGTCTTTACCTCCTTTGTACATTTGGCACGTCTGTAGCAGACATGCTGGCACATTCGCCATCCCCCGGCCTTCCACTTGTCATCGATTACGCTGATCTAAATCACGACATCACTGGAGAAGACGAAGAGGCAATTTTCCTCGCTCTCGAGCAACCTCATCGCATCCTCTGTATCCGTATTGCGTCGTCTCTTCAGGATTTCAAGGCATTCTTCACGGCCATCGACAACGAATTTCCAATTCTGGAATCCTTGGTTCTGGTTACCGACAGCGGGAATGATGATACCTTGGTATTTCCCGAGACAATTCAAGCACCACATCTACATCACCTCGTCGTGTCCGACGTTGCTCCCACAGGTTTTAGGCTACTCACGACTGCCGTGGGACTCGTCACACTTTGCATTATCATCAACGACTCATCCGCCTACTTGAATCCAAACTTCCTGCTCCAGTGGATTTCATCCCTGCCTCAACTAGAGACGCTTGCGATCATCCTTGAAGGTGATGTGGAAAGACAGCTCTGGCTGTCGCAT